>CAUYLG010074074.1:0-93206 GCA_963573385.1 Cacajao melanocephalus
GAGGAGAAAACCTGAGGCGTCAGCACTTTTTTCATACGTGTCAAGAAATAGCAAGGTCACTAAGATTTATGTTACTATTACTGATTCTTATCTTCTAAGGAAAAGAGGAACCAGGTGCAGAAGCAGAACTTGAAAGTAGCCATGGAACGTGACCGCTGAGGCACAGCACCACAGAGAGGCAGTTCCTGGGATGTCTGTGGGTGTCCCTGACAGCTGTCAGGCCTGCCACAAGAGCTTGGAGGAGCGGAGTTTTCTCATCACTCCCCGAGGGCGGCGATGTCTCAGCCATCTTGGACGTCTCCTTCCCTAGCTGGCTAAACAGCGGGCGCTTTCCCAGCGCTGACACTGTCACAGCCGAGGCGCCCTCCAGCAGCCCTTACGCAGGCGGGACAGAGGGCTTAGAGCATCTTGCCTTAGGGTCACCTCTTTCCCGATGCCACTTCAGTCCCATGCTTCTTGACCTGAGACTTATTAGTAAGATTAAAGGTTACATGATTATATATGTGTGTATATTTGTGATTACATATGAATAGCTATGTGATTATTTTATGATTATATATAGGAATAACTATGTAACTATATCTCTAATTCATTTCTAATTCTATGTTTATATGAGAACATGCTGAGGCCTCAGACCCTTGCCTCGGCTCTTGCAGGGTTTCCTCCCTACAGACTCTGTCTCAAAATGAAAGAAAATGACTGTGGTTTCCAGCCATGATGGCGAGCCTAGCAGTGTGGGTCGTGGGGCTGCAGAAGGGTCCATCAGAGGATCCGTGAGATGAGGAAAAGGATCGAGCTGGACTCCAGGACACACTTCTATCCCCTAACCCCACACCTGGGGGCTCTAAAAAGTAAAGGAGTGTATGAGTCCATTCTCTCACTGCTATGAAGAACTCCCTGAGACTGGGTAACTTATGAAGAAAACAGGTTTAATCGACTCACAGCTCTGCAGGCCATTCAGGAGGCCTCAGGAAACTTACAATCGTGGTGGAAGGTAAGGAGGAGGCAGGCACTGTTTTCAAACGGCCACAGCAGGAGAAAGAGTGCCAGGGGGAAGTCCGCCCCCGTGATTCAATCACTTCCTGCCAGGCCACTCCCTCAACACGCAGGGATTATGATTTGACAGGAGATTTGGGTGGGAACACCAAGCCAAACCATATCATTCCAGCTCTGGCCTCTCCCAAATCTCATGTTCTTCTCATGTTTCAAAACACAATCATGCCTTTTCAATAGTCCCCAAGTCTTAGCCCATTTCAGCATTAACTCAAAAGCCCAAGTGCCAAGTCTCATCTGAGACAAGACAAGTCCCTTCTGCCTATGAGCCTGTTAAATAAAAAAACAAGTTACTTACTTCCAAGATACAATGGGGGTATAGGCATTGGGTTAATGCTCCCATTCCAAAAGGGAGAAATTGGCCAAAACAAAAGGGCTACAGGCCCCATGCAAGTCTTAAACCCAGCAAGGCAGTCCTTAAATCTTTAAAGCTCCAAAATAATCTCTTTTGACTCCATGTCTCACCTCCAGACCACACTGACTCAAGGGGCAGGCTCCCAAGGCCTTGGGCAGCTCCACCCCTCTAGCTCTGTAGGATACAGCTTCCGAGGCTGCTTTCACAAGCTGGCATTGAGTACCTGTGGCTTTTCCAGGTGCCCAGTGCAAGCTGTCAGTAGATTACCATTCTGGGGTTGAAGGACAGTGACCCTCTTCTCACTGCTCTGGTGAGCAGTGCCCCAGTGGGGATTCTGTGTGGGGGCTCCAACACCACATTTTCCCTCTGAACTGCTCTGGTAGATGTTTTCCGTGAGGGCTCACCCCCTGCAGCAGACTTCTGCTTGGACTTCCAGGCATTTCCACACTTCCTCTGAAACCTAGTTGGAGGCTCCCAAACCTGAAATCTCACTTTCTGCACATCTGTAGATGCAACAGCACATGGACACTACCAAGGCTTGGGGCTTGTACCATCCAAAGCAAAGGTCTGAGGTGTACCTTGGCCCCTTTTAGCTATGGCTGGAGCTGGAGTGGCTGGGATGCAGGTCACCATGTCCCAAGGCTGCACGGAGCAGCAGGGCCCTGGGCCTGGCCCATGAAACCATTTTTCCCTCCTAGGCCTCCAGGCCTGTGATGGGAGGGGCTGCTGTGAAGGTCTCTGAAATGCCCTGGAGACATTTTCCCCATTGTCTTGGCTATTACATTTGGCTCTTTTTTGTTTACGCAAATTTCTTCAGCCCTGAATTCCTCCCTAGAAAGTGGGTTTTACTTTTCTATTGCATAGTCAGGCTGGAAAATTTTCAAGCTTTTATGCTCTGTTTCACTTTTAAATATAAGTTCCAATTTCATGTCATTTCTTCCTTTATGCAAATGAGAATAAGCTGTTAGAAGCAGCCAGGCCACCTCTTGACTGCTTTGCTGTTTAGACCTGTCTTCCACTGGATACCCCAAATCATCTCTGTCAAGTTCAAAGTTCCACAGATCCCTAGAAGGGGCACAATGCTGCCTGTCTCTTTGTAAAAGCATGGCAAGTGTGACCTTTACTCCAGTTCTCAATAAGTCCCTCATCTCCGTCTGAGACCACCTCAACCTGGACTTCACCGTCCATATCACTATCAACGTTTTGGTTACAACCATTCGACAAGTCTCTACGAAGTTCCAGACTTTTCCTCCTCTTCCTGTCTTCTTCTGAGCCCTCCAAACTGCTCCAACCTCTGTCCATTACTCAGTTACCACGCTGCTTCCACATTTTCAGGTATCTTTATAGCAGGGTCCCTCTCCCAGGACCAATTTTCTGTATTAGCCCCTTCTCACACACCTACAAAGAACGACTTGAGGATTGGATAATTGATGAAGAAAAGAGATTTAATTGGTTCACAGCCTCACAGGCTGCGCAAGAGGCACGGCTAAGGAGGCCTCAGGAAATCATGGCGAAAGGCAAAAGGGAAGCAGGCGTGGTATTCACCGGCCACAGCAGCAGAGAGAGAGAGAGAGAAGCGGGGAGTCACCCCATGATCCAGTCGCCTCCCAGCAGGCCCCTCCTTCGTGTGGGGATTACAATTCAGCCTGAGATTTGGGTGGGGACACAGAGACAAACGAGATCAAGGAGCAAAGAGGTGCCGATTTCACGTAAAACACGGCCCTCCCTGCTATGGATTGTGGGTGATGGAATTTCTTCTTAAGAAACTGCTTGTTTGCTTTTAGCATCAGGGAAAAAAAATAGCTATTTTCATGCGTATTAAAAAACTGTAACCAAGCGGTACACTTGCAGTCCTAGCGACCCTGGAGGCTGAGGCAGGAGGATTGCTTGAGCCCAGGAATTCAAGTCTAGCCTGGGCAACATAGCGAGACCCCTTATCAGTGTCACTTATTATTACAATAAGAAGTAACACTGATAAATAAAACATGTTTGTTCTTCCTAACCTGGCCTTGAGGTGAAAAAAATGGTGCTCCCCATGGAGCCGGATGAAAGAGTGGAGCCTACGGAGGCCCAGGTCACCCCTGCCTACTGACCACAGCTGTGGCCCCAGTCCTGGGGTTCTCTGCCTTGGTTTTCCCACTTGGAAGGCTTTGAGGCTGCCGCGCCATCAGCAGGCTGTGCCCCCGCCTGGTCCTTTCTGCGTCTCCCCTGCTCTCCAGCCCTGCCCCCGGGCCCCTCTGCCCTTGCCCTGGAGAGCTTTGAGGGTGACCGGCCTTCCTTGCAGCTGCCGGGTCCAGGAGAGGCTACCTGCTCGGAAAAGGCCGTTCCACGGGAGGGGTCAGTGGTGGAAAGGCCATTTTTTGGCCTCTGGGCTCCAAGGAGCCGAGGCTTCTGCTGGGGATGTGGGTGGGAAGGCTGCCCCCAAACGCCACGTCAGCCAGCTCACTGGTGGGCCCTGTCTTCTCCAGGGAGCCTCTTGAGGACACAGGCTGAGTCTGCCTCCCTGGGGGGTCTGGCTGAGACTGCCTCGTGTGCAGCAGTGTGTGGGGCTGGCGGATCCCTGCAGTGAGATGGACCTGAGCTCCTCCCCTCTGTCCCGGGAGGGAGCTCCGCACCTCAGGCCTGTCCTTCAGGCTCTGGGGGGTCCCTCAGGAGGCTGTGGGGCATGGGGGAAGAAGGGTCCAGAAATACAATCCCATCACCGCTAAGTCCCATTGCTGTCCTCCCGGGCCCGCCGCAGACAGGGCCACTCTGCCACCCTTGGATTCCCCTGGCGCAGCCCTGCTTGGGTCCTTTCTATGGGGATGAAGGGGGGTCTCAGAGGGTGTGGCCACTCACCAAGGCCCATGTGAAAGGACCCTAGACCACCCTAGCTTCTTCGAACTGGATGCTCCGAGCCACCTACCTGTTAGGAGGGAAAATGCCGCCCTTTGCATGACAGGATGAGCCAACTGCTTCCACCAAAGGCTCAGGCGCAGCTTTCAGGGGATTCACACATGTCTGCGTAGGCCTCACGTTCCTCACAGTGGACACCCACTTGCTGGGTTAGGAGACAGTCTGCACAGGACAAGCTCTGCGCTACGGTGCCCTGGCCGGGACGCAGGCGGCTGGCTGCCCACCACCCTCCCCAACCCTCTGTCTGCTGGCCAGAATGTAGCCTTTCCTGGGGGGAGCCCAGTGACTGCCCAGCCCAGGAGCCTGGAGCCCCACCCCCTGGCCCTCCCGGGGCAGCTCACACTCTGGCAGGGTCTGAGGAGCTTTTTGGCGACCTGGCCCCTCATCCATCCAGGTTTAAGTTAACTTCTGTGATGATTCACTGTCATTCTGAGTCTCATTTGCAAGCTGAAGATCATGCTCCCGCTTTGTCTCTGGTAATAATGCATTCCAAGCCGGGCACAGTGGCTCACGCCTGAAATCCAAGCACTTTGGGAGGCTGAGGCGGGCGGATCACTTGAGGTCAGGAGTTCGAGTCCAGCCTGGCCAATGTGGTGAAACCCTGTCTCTACTAAAAATACAAAAATTAGCCAGGGGTGGTGGCACATGCCTATAATCCCAGCTACTCGGGAGGCTGAGACAGGAGAACCACTTGAACCCAGGAGGTGGAGACTGCAGTGAACCGAGATCACATCACTGCACTCCAGCCTGGCAACAAAAGAGAAACTCCATGTCAAAAAAAAAATATGCACTCCCATAGAGAGAACCTGGCGGGCTCTACCGCCGTCCTGAGTCACGCTGAGAATGCCAGGGTGTAGATGTCAGCCCCGGGGTGCTGCGCCTGACACAGGCTGGCTTCCAGGGAGCCTTGCCCGTGAGGATTCAAGACAGCAAACTTCGATTTCATCTTCTAAGGAAAAGGCAGTGCAGCCTCTTTGGGAACTCGGCCTTCCAGCCCGCTACGCCTCGCCTGGCTTCCAGACACAGTCCCAGGAAGCAGCTGTGGCCCCGGACAGGCCTCGGGTTTCACCTGAATCCCAGGCGCTGAGACCCACCCTTGTTTAGTTCCCACACTGAAGCCAGTTCGGGACGTGTGTGACCCAGACGAATGCTTTCAGTGGTTTTATCCTTTCTCTGGAGAAGGGGCTGGGATGAGGCAGGCGGAACTCGCGGGCAGCCCAGGGCGCCGCTGAGCTCTTGTGTTCCTCCGTGTGTGTTCCAGAAAGCCTCCAGCGCTGCCTCAGTTGTGGATTGGCTCCGTTGTTATTCCGAGTTTCACCGTGTTCACTTTTGAGCAGAGCTTTGCCCCGACCAGGGATGAGAACGTCGTCTGCCAGCCTCCTCTGTAACCTGAGCGGCCACGGGCAGGCAGATGGGGAAGGTGGAGTCCTCAGCCAGGGAGAGGGCCAGGCCAGGCCACCTCTGCCGTGTAATTGACGGGCGTGAGGCCGCTCATTATGTGGTTTCACCTGAAGAGAGACCTGCTGTGGCCAGTGTGTGCAGGCCGGTGCCCACGGAGCCTCCGGGATCCGCCGAGACCCTCACTTCCCCGAATCAATCCCGGCAGCCTTGCACAAAGCTTGGTTAATTCAAAAACTGTCTTTGTCTGCATTCAAACACCTTTATCCCTGGTATTAATTTCCTGGCCAGAACAAATTACCACAAATTTGGTGGCTCCAAACCGCAGAAATGTGTGCTCTCTCAGTTCTGAAGGCCAGAAATCCAGAATCTGAGTGTCACAGGCCTGGGCCCCGCCCAGGGTTCTAGGGAGGACCCTTCCCGCCTCCTCCAGCTTCTGCTGGGCACGGGCAACCCCTGTGCTCCCGGCTTGGGGCTGCGCTTCTCCAGCCTCTCCCTGTCTTCCCAGCAGCTTCTCCCCAAACCTCCCTCTCCTCCCAAGGGCCCCAGTCACGGGATCAGGGCTGGCCCCACGCCAGCATGGCCTTGCCTCAACTCAATGACATCTGCAAAGACCCATCTCCAAAACAAGTCCCACTCACAAATTCTGGGGGCTCCAGCGTGTCTTTTAGGGGAATACAAGTCAACCCACCGCCCCCCATGAGTGACAAGCGAGAGGCCTGGAGCCTGCTCCTGGGGGAGGAAGAGAAGGGTGTAGACGGGGCTGGGTTTGCCCCACTGATGGAGGGACCGGCCCACAGGCCTGGCCCAGGCTGGAGGCACCAGCGAGTGCTGGCCGTCGTGTCAATCCTGGCCCCTGGGGTCTGTCCACAGCACCAGGACGGCCCGGGGTGGGGAATGCTCAGAGCCACTCAGCTGGAACCTTTTTCCCCAGATGGCTGCATGCAGGCCTCGCTGGTCACATTTCCTTCCGTCCTGACCACTGTCCCCCAGAGCCTACGCTGCAGGGCAGGGGCTCGGCAAATACACTCTGCGTCCAGGGAGGCCCTCCTACCCCTCCCAGGCACGTCCTGCTGCTGTTTGGATCTTCTCAAAACCTAAGTCGGTCAACTGTGCCCAGCATGAGGGTGGCTGGGTCTGCAGTCTAGGCTCAGCCAATGGGAGACGCCGTCGCGGCCCGTCTGGAGCTGCTGTGCTCAGCACACCTCCGTCAGGGGCCCGGGCCCCGCCTGTCCTCCGCAGCGGCCGTGGAAGCTCACGGCCCCACGAAGGCATCTCCCTCCCCGGCCGTTCTCTTTCTGGCTCACAGAGCTCCCAGGCTCTGGGGGCTGCAGCATCTGCGTTCCTTCAGTCTTCCTCCCTTGAATGAATTCCAAGCCCCGCTGTTCTAAGGAGGACCAGACGCTACTCCAGCCACACTCAGGACCCCCACAGTGGGGAGAGGACAGATCCCCACAAGTGAGGGCTGCCGGCAGGGCAGGGAGAGAGGTGGCTGGCGTCAGATTCATTACAGCCGCCCACCTCCCCACCCCTGCCTGAGGGACTCCCAGGCACTGAGGGACTCTCCAGCCAGCCGCATATCACCAAGGAGTGGTGGCAGAAGGGAGCCCCCAACACGGACCCTCAGCCTCGCCAGAAGAGTCCTGCGCTCCTCACCCCTTCCCAGGCCTTACCTCAGTCCACGGGAACCAAAGAATGAAGAAACCAAGACATTCTCCATGTCCTTCCCGGAGAGGCTTCAAGGCTGAAAGGCCGGCCGGGCGCGGCGGCTCACGCCTGTCATCCCAGCACTTTGGGAGGCCGAGGCGGGCAGATCACCTGAGGTCAAGAGTTCAAGACCAGCCTGACCAATATAGTGAAACCCCGTCTCTACTAAAAGTACAAAAAGTAGCCGGGCATGGTGGCGGGCACCTGTAATCCCAGCTGCTCGGGAGGCTGAGGCAGAAGAATCACTTGAAACTGGGAGGAAGAGGTTGCGGTGAGCTGAGATCGCGCCACTGCACTCCAGCCTGGCAACAGAGTGAGACTGCGTCTCAAAAAAAAAAAAAAAAAAAAGACGGAAAGGCCAGGAGATGCGCCCAGTAGTGGATGCTCACTGCCCAAACACGGTTGCCACTCCTGGGGCGGGCCCTGAATTTGGGTCCTTGAGTGTGGGTCTGTGTGGCAGCCTCAGCGCCGAGGGGAGGCGGCCCAGGGGTCCCTAGGCCTGCTCTACCGCTGCATGCCCCTGGGAACAGGCAACACAAGCCCCGGGCAGCTCCAGCCTCCTCGCGCGGCAAGTGAGTCTATCCCCCTCTCCATCTAGTGATAGTTGGTCTGATTTATGTCGTGCAAAGACCCTCCCGTGACTGGAGGATCCCTCGGAGACGCACTCCAGGAGGCACCGGGAACCCACGCTTCCAGCTGGGGCGGTGCAGCTGCCGCCACATGAAACGCTCAGACTTTTCTTGCTGATTTTTGAAAATTATTGCACCAAATGTTTACCAGTGAAATGCTGATCGTGATGATAAGAAGGCTGGGGAGGCCGAGAAAAAAGGGAAGAGAGAGCACAGCTGCAAACCCTTCTCTGGGGCCCAGAGGTGCCACTCTCCTGCTGCACGTTGAACTGGCATTTGCCACCAATATGCCTGTTTTTATTTAAATGGCCCAGAGCAAGGCTCTGGCTAAGCTAACATTCCCACGCTAACACTCAGCAGCGCCTCTGGTTTTTGGCAAATTTTTTCCTTAGCTGTCAAAGTAAAAATCAAGACGAGCCCTGGTCTTACTTAAGGATTCTTGGGGCTTTCTTCCCTTCCCCTGGAGACCCGAAAATAGCTCACAGATGTGCGGTACCTGCTAATGTTTGTGCTCCGTGTTATTTCACCAACACAATTCCCTGTGCTCCCTGTAACCCAAACCCTGATTTCCAGGCCCATTTTCATTTCCAGAGGGGTCCGTGGGGGGAGTGTGGGGGAGGACGGAAGTTCTCAGTTTGTTTAAATGTGTCTGGAGCAAACGGGAGGAAACCCAGGCCGCCTGAGAAACTCTCGCCTTGGGGCGCGGGGCCTCTCCAACACCCCAGCGGTGAGGTGGAGGATGGCCCAGGCCCCACCCAGGGGACCAGGCACAGGCAGGGGCGGGGCGGGGGGCTCGTGGCTCTGCCGGTGTCTCAGCTAGGGCAGAGGATTCTGCTTTGGGACATCAACATCGTCCGTCTAAAATTAAAATGAACTTTTTTTAAAGGGTGCTTTCCAACTATTTTTACACCCAGAAAGGAAGAAAGGCAAAGAGGGAGGAAGGGAAGAAGATGAAGGAAGGTAAGAAGAGAGGGAGAGTAGGGGAGAAGAAAGGGACAGAAAGAAAAAGAGGGGGTCCGAGGGGGGGGAGGGGCCGGCCCGGTGCGGCTTTCCCAGTGACTCAGCTCTGGAGGAGCCTCGGATTTGTGCCGGAGCCCAAGGGGCGGAGCCTCGGAGTTTCGTCCCCCGGGGCTCTTAGTTTTTGGAGAAAGTTCTGAGCTGAGGTGGGCAGAGGGCCAGGAGGGTGGAAGTTCCCTCCCTGCAGGCTCTGCAGGGGTCCTTGGGACTGGGGGTCTGGGGGTACTGAGGGCATACGGGAAGTGCAGACAGACCCGGTGGCCAGGCTCTGCCACCCCACTCAGAGCCTCCGTGCCCCATCCAAGAGCCAGGCACTATGACAGCCTCCCTGTCCGGTCCAGCCCCCCACGGCTCCCCTCGGCCCCCGCCTGCAGGTAGCAGTCCCGGTGCTAAGTCTCCTCTGGCCACCCCCTGATGTCTCTCCTCCTGGAAGCCCCCTGATTTGGGCAGGCCCGGCCAACTTCCCAGTGCCTGCTCCCCTCAAATGGCATGCCCACGAGGGTCCCCAGCTGGGCACCACCTCACCGTCTCCCTGGGGCTCCCTGGAAGCAGCAGAAATGGGCCATTGGCCCCCGAGGGACCCAACCCCAGGCCCGGCTCCACCCAGGCTCTATGGGAGGCTGAGGGGACGTGGGATCCCGGAAAGGTCTGAGAGGGCCCCCCTTCTCAGGGCTGGGAGAGCATACCCAGGCCCATAGACTGTCTTTCCCACGGAGCTCTGTGCTCTGAGTGGTCTTGGGGCTTCCAGGGACAGGCAGGTGGGTCTGAGCCCTGAGACACAGGGAGAGGATGGGCAGTGGCCTCCACCTCCGCCTGAGCTCCGCACCGCACCAGCTGCCCACGGCCCGGCTCCAGAACGACGGCACCAGGTCCGCCCGTGGCCAGCCCCGTGGCCTTGAAGCCCACCCCAGCCAGGGCCTTCTCAGCTCACCTGCTCAGGAGGCCAGGCGCCAGCTCTGGGACTTGCCCGGGCAACACTCTACCCCGGCCTCTGTGCAGAGGGAACAGCAGGGCCTGCCTGTTGGATGCTGACCCTACCCCAGGCCTCATGGGCAGCAAGGGGGCCAGCTCCTGCGTGGAGACCACGGGAGACAATGAGTGGGCAGAGTCCCGGCCACAGCCAGGGGCCAGGGGCCAGGGAGGGCACAGGCGCCTGGGGGGAGGGCTGGTCACAGTGGCAGGCTCCCAGGGGCAGCCAGTTGACTCTGCACCCAGCAAGCCCCTGCCGGGTCTGTGCCCACATGTCACAGGTCAGTCAGCAAACCTTCCGGAGCCTCTGGTGTGGTCCTGGGCCCTGGCAGGGATGGGCTCTGCCTGACACACAGAGAGCGGGTCAGGAAGGCTTCGTGGGGCTCAGAAGGCCAAGAGCCTCTGGGTTGGCTGAGGAGTCTCTCAGGAACAAGAGGGAGGACACGGCTTTGGCAGAGGAGGAGGCCTCGGGCAAGCGAGGAGGGGGCTTCACGGCATAGACTGGGGGTGTGGGTCTTGAGGGCCCCGGTGAGGGCAAGGGTGAGATGCCCAGCACCTGCGGGTGCCCCTGGGCCTGGGTGGCAGTGGCTCTCTGCATGCAGGAGGGGACCGGGAGCAGATTCCAGACCCCACCCTCCTGCTGGCATTGGCCTCTCCGTTCTCAGAACAGGGGCCAGCCCGACTCCATCCCAGAGGAAGGACAGCAGGCACGTCACAGCACAGACCGCCCAGAATGGGTGACCAGGTAGCAAGCCATGGGCGCTGAAACCACATCAGGAAAAATGCCCAACCTTGAGGAAATGTCCCAAGTTCTTTGTAAGTTGAGAAAGGCAGATGGGACCTTAAAAGTCACTTGGTGAAGGGGAACCTGAGGCTTAGCGGCCAGCGAAGGCCCCGGGGTGGGCCTGATGGTCAGGGGCTGCGTGGACGGGAGGTGGAGGCTGCGTGGACGGGAGGTGGAGGCTGCGTGGACGGGAGGTGCAGGCTGCGTGGACGGGAGGTGCAGGCTGCGTGGACGGGAGGTGGAGGCTGCGTGGACGGGAGGTGGAGGCTGCGTGGAAGCCGCCCTGGAGGCCAGACAGTCTCAGGCCTCTGGGCTCAAGCTTTGCAAGTAGGTTAGATGTTTTTTACCATCAGCTTCAAAAGGTGAAGGGGCCCCACCCCTAGGTGGTCTGGAATGTTCCCACAGCTGCCTGTCGGTGGCCCCCACCCAGTACCCGGCAGGGTACCTGCCACGGGAGGTCCCCACACTCGGCTCCCTGCTTTAAGTCCAATGGGCCCCTCTAACCCAGCCACGCCAAGCCACAGTCGCTGCACTGAGTCCAACCTGCTGCCTTGCACCGTGAACAGACCGTGAGTGGGAGGGAGGGGGGGAGTGTCCCCCAACACCTCCTGGGGGTCCCACATACCCTACTGGATGACAGCAGCTGAGGACCAAGGCTTGACTGGACCTTGAGCTGGCATCCTCATGAAGTCTCTGAGCCTCAACTTCCCTCCTGAAAAATGGGGAGCATCACACTACCCGCCCCCCAGCGCCAAAGGGTCACGGGGACAACAAGAGCCAAGACGAATTCCTGCAGGAAGGAAGGGGGCTGGGGGCTCAGAACTGGGATTCTCAGCCCTGGCTGCTCCTTAGACTCTCCTGCAGAACGTTCGACACACAGAACTTTCAAATACATCCAACCAGTAACTGCTGACCCCCTTCTACTCAGACCCCACCTCTCTGGGGCTGGAGCCGGCCCTGGGGCGTTTTAAGGTCACCTGGGTCTCCGTGCTGGACAGCACCTGGGGCAGAGAAGGTGGCAGGAGCTCAGTTGCCGTCCCCGCCTGCTGACCAGCTGTGCTCGCTGCCCCACGCACTTGGGGGCGTACTCTGCTCTCAAAAGCACCCAAAGTGGCTGCACAGGAGGGGCCTGGCTGGGTCAGCGTTAGCAGGGTTCCCACACCCACCTGACAATGGCACCCCCATATCTCTGGCGGCAAACGAGGGGAAACTGACCCAGCTCTCTCTCTTGGGGTGCCATGCGAAGTCACTCTCCCCTCAGCACCTGAAGGTGGGCTCTGAAGAAAAGGGAGCTGCGGGACGTGCCTGCCTCTCCCCTCCGAAATCCAGGCTCTGCAGCCCCATCCCATCTGCTTCCAGGCTCCCCGGCCAGCTTGGGAACAGCCCCTTCATTCAGGGGACACCTGCCCCTGAGTGCACTGGGAACCTTGTCCCAGCTCCCACCACAAGCTGGGACAGGAAGCCCAAAGTGAGTTCCCCTGGGGGACGCCTGGCTGCACTGCACCCCAATTCAGTTACTTGGGGTCCTAGCCCCCACCCTCCCATTGGGTTTCTGGAGTGGCTGGGGTGCCCTGCACACAACCTGCCTTCTCTTGTTTCTCTTTAGCCCCTGAAATGCCCACTGCCCAGGGCTGACCTGTAGGAGATGGTCTCCAGGACCCGGGCCATCAGAGGCGCTCCTGCTGGGTTGGGACCCCAGCTTTCCCCCACTGCCCGCACCCGCTGGCTTGATAAAAGAGAGCCCAGACAACCTGTGAATGAAAAAGTTTGTCACCCACTTGCCAGGGGCCCACCCCCTTCCCAGGCTGGATGGGAGGCGAGGCCCGTCCCCTCATTCCTGGCTTCTCCTCGGCCCCAGCTGTCCATGGGGTACTCCCGGCTGTGGGTGCCGTGGCCGTTGGGAGCTGGGAGGCCGAGACCTGTGCACCTGGCCGAATCATCTGTAATGTGGGCTCACAAGCGTGCCTGGCTGCCAGGTAGCCTGACGGGTGGCCCTCGAGTGGGCCACTCTCTTCCCTGCGGGCAGAGGATGGAGGCCCATGGTGGAGGTGCTGTCGGTGCAGGTGGGGCAGACCAGGGGATGCTCCCCAGCCAGGGCTCCCCTCCTCCCCTCCCCAGGCGAAAACCGGCAGAGATGCCAATGGAGGCACACAGGCAGTCATGCCGATCAGCGCCAGGCCTGAGGCCTTTGGGCCTCCCCATGCCCCCATCCCCCGCCACCCGGAGCAGAGGATAGAGTGGTGGGCAGAGTCCTGAGTCTGAGTCTGGGAGCTGACAGCTCCACGCTTCCTTCTATGGAAAATCTGCTTCTCCAGGCTGCCGGGCTGCTGTTACATAAACATCTCTGCTGCCTCCAGGCGCCTCTTCTCCTGGGGCACTGACCCCAAGATGTTACCCCAGGCCTGGAGAAGTGAGGCCAGCTTCTGGGAGGACGCAGGCGAGGGAGGCTCCCAGCAGCAGCTAAGGGGCGGGACAGGCCGCCTGCACCGGCTGTTCCCAGCGTGCTCCACACTTGGCAAGAGGTGTGCCAGGAGAGTCTCGCCGGGGGTCAGGTGTGAGATTTGCCCCCCTTCTGTACCCCCCTCTGCCACCATCTTCTGGGATTTTTGCAGTCCTTCTCCCAGACCCCCAGAGTCCCGGGTCCCTCTCAGCCGTTCGGTGGCCTTGCAGCGCAAGCATCGCCCTGCTACTCCAGGAGGGCCCCAGGACGCGCACCTTCCGCCTTCGCACTCCCCATCCTGTGCTGGGATGGGGAGGGGGCGCTGTGTGTCCCTGGCACAAGGCCGTGAACTTTGCACAGGGACTATGGCAGGCATTTTGGACTCCTGGCGCTTAACCAGGCTTGGCACCGGGTGCCCATGTCTGCCATCGTGGTGGAGAAATAACTCAGCCGGAAGGAGCACGTGGGAGGGGCCGCGCCGGCGCCAGCGGCAGATCCGCCGGACCCGCTTGCGCTTTCCGGGGCCACCTTAGGCAGGAGGAGAACGAGGAGCGTGTAGATGCGGGTCCCCCGGGGCAGCGGGCGCGATCTGCCCGCCAGGCACCGGCGCCGGGCTGTTCCCTCGGGACGCCCTGAGTCCCTGCCCAGAGGCCGCGGCGCCCCCATCCTTCACAGTCTAGTCCTCGGGCAATCGCGGCCGGGGGTGCCCGGCGATCGATCCTTTAGACGCCTAAGGCCGCGGCTGTGCGGCTCCTGGAGGGAGTGAAGCCGCCAGGCTGGGAGCGCCCCCACGGCTGGGCGACCCCTCCCAGAGCCCCCTGCCCGGACCCGGGGTCCCCCAACGTGGCCTCAGCTGCTCCCCGCCCGGCCCAGCGCAGGGTGGACGCGGCCTCGCCTTCCCCACCCCTCCCCGGTCTCCGCTGCTTATTCACATGCAAATGATCGTCGCCAATTGTCGCCGAGCGCGGCAACGGCCGGAGCCGGATCCTTCCGCAGCCCCGGCTCAAACTTTTGGCCTCTGAAAACTTTCAAACGAGAAGTAGTCCCTCGGCGCCCGCTCCCGACCCACGCCGCGCCGCCGGTGCCTCCACCCCGAGGGGCTCAGCTCGCGGGGGCGCAAAACCGGACGGGGCACGTGGGCGGGAGGAGGCCGCGGGGGGCGCGCGGGAGGTCGGCGGGGGCGGGGCCGGACCTGGGGGCGGGGGCCAAGCCTGGGGGCGGGGCCGGGGCGGGGGCGGGGCCTGGGGGCGGGGGCGGAGCGCACCTCGGTCCTGAGCCTCACTAGTGCCTCGGCCGCGGGAGGGAGCGCAGGGGCGCAGGGGCGCGGGGCGCAGGGCGCGGGCGCGAGCGCAGCGAAGGAACGAGGCGGGCGCGGAGCCCGGCCCGGGAGCCCGCGAGAGCACAGCGCCGCCCGCCAGCGTGAGCGAGAGGCCGGGAGCGGCAGCCGCAGCCCGCGGGACCGTCCGCCGCGCGTGTGCGCCCCCGCCCCGCTGGCCAGAGCAAGAGGCCGCCGCCCGGGCACAGTGGGCAGCCGGGGGGCAGGCATGCCGCCGCTCCTGGCGCCCCTGCTCTGCCTGGCGCTGCTGCCCGCGCTCGCCGCACGAGGTAGGCGCCCGCCCACCCGCGAGCCCCCACTTTCCTCGCGCTTTGGAAACTTTGGTGGCGCTCGGCGCGCGCTTGGAGCGGGCGGCGGGAGGCTGGCGTGGGGAGGGAGGAGCGGGCCGCCCGGGCGTGGGGTCCTGGCTTCCCCGTCGTGGGGAGAACCGAGCCTCCCCTCGTCCCCGCGTTGGTGCTGACGCGCACCACCCGTGCCTGGAGCCGGGTGGGGAGGCCAGCGTGGGGTGCGGGGGCCCCGGAGGCCCTACCCTGGGCCGCCCTGCACCCGCCGCTCGTGGGGCTTGCCGCGGGGCGGCCGGGCGGGCGCGCTGCCTACTACTTTTCGATTTGAATCGAGTCGGGTTTGGTTTCCTGTTGCTTCTCCCGGCCATTTATCTTCTTTCTTCCTAGCCTCTGGCCCACGCCGGGCGGATGTTGGGGCGCGGAGTGTGGGCTCTGCGGCTTCGCGTTCGCCTCTGCTGACCCGCGCGGTCCGCTCGTCCCCGGCTCGCGGCCGCTCCCCCCGCCGGGGTCCCCCAGTGCCCCTCAGCCCGGCTCTAGGTTTGGGGGAGGGGTTGCGCCCGGCGCCGCTGCCCCCGGTGGGACTTCACTTTCCTTCTGCTTTGCGGAGTTGAAGTTTGGAAATCTGGGGGCGGAGAGCAGGACGTGGGTGGGGGGCGCTCACAACTCTCCCCGCCGCACGTCGAGGGGGGTCTCTGGGGAATCAAGTGATTAATCCGCTCTTTCTCGGAGAGTTGGAAGTGAGAACATTCCGTCCTCTTCCAGAAAGTGCGGCTCTGTCACACCCGCTCCCCGTTTCTCAGCCCCCTTGAGATGGGGAGGGAGGGGCTGGAGTTACTGAGCCCTTCTCGAGATGGGGTCGGATTCCTTCCGAACGGGGCATCTTCATCCCCCTCCCGTGGGCGTAGGGGGCGGCCCCTGGAGGTGCGCGCCCGCGGGAGCAGGTATTGGGTGTCGGCGAAGGCGGGGTCGGGTCCCTGGGGTGCAGTCCTGTGCCCCTGGAGGCGGCCCCGACTCCACAATGGGCCGCTCTGATTCCGAGGCCGCGGCCGGCGCTTTGTTGGCGGGCGGGGCGGCGGGCGAGCAGCTGTCGCATTTTCCCACGGGCGGGCGGGAGTTGAGTGTGGCCACCCACCCCCCCCGTCCTGCTCTGCCCCTCGCAGAACGGGTTTAAACAGAGGCAAGAGGCAAACTCGGCGGCTGGATGGGGGCCCCTGCCCTGCCGGACCGTCCGAGGTCGGGGGCAACGCTTGAAAGAGGAGCCCGCCCTGTCTCCGCTTCCCCCCTCCTCCGTCCAGGCGGCACCTCGGGCCGCCCCATCCCGCTTCAAGCAGGACGTGTTCCCCGCTGCTCCCCTTCCCCCCAGTTCTGACTTACAGAACTCTGGGCAGAATCTGGATGCCCCTTTGGTTTCATGGAGGGTCTTACTGCGGACCCCTGCCCCAGCAACCCATGACACTGAGCAGAGTGCTTCTGGGGTGGGGGGCGGGCGGCGCCCCTTGGCTGGGTGCAAGTCTCACCCCCCGGGTAACAAGGGCCTTCGGTGGGGGTGCCGGCGAGACTGACCTCTCTTCTGCCCTGCCTAGGCCTGCGATGCTCCCAGCCCGGTGAGACCTGCCTGAACGGCGGGAAGTGTGAAGCGGCCAATGGCACGGAGGCCTGCGTGTGAGTACCACCCCTGCGGGACCTGTTGCTTTGTCGAGGGCAGAGCCCCTGCTTTCTGCAGCGGTGCAGGGGACAGAACACTAGGCCATTGTCTTCTGGAGATGGCCCAGAGTCTGGGCGCGGTCACGTGCTGACTTTTATTGGACAAAGTCTGGCAATTACTTAATCACCAGCAATTATGCTGCGTGTGGAGCTGGTCTGGCTGCTGGGGGCTTGGGCACTCCTCCGTGGGCCACCCCAGGCTCCTGGGGCACTAAGTAGGAGTCCTAGTACCCCAATTCTTCAAGTCTCCAAGAAACAGTTGATCTGCCAGGGGGAGCTCTGGACCATTTTTAGAGGGGCCCAGCCCCCACCACCCTGCCAACTTGGGGCACGTTCTCTGGGCAGGTGATGCCTCCTGGGCTGGTGGTGATGACTGCTCTGGACAGGTGGTGATGCCTGGGTGGGTGATGCCTCCTCTGGGCACAGGTGATGCCTCTTGCGCTGATGGTAATATCTCCTCTGCATGGGTGATGCCTCCTCTAGGCACAGGCGATGCCTCCTCTGGAAACAGATGATGCCCCCTCTGAGTGGGTGATGCCCCCTCTGGGTGGCTGATGTCCTCTCTGAGTGGGTGATGCCTCTTTGAGGGAAATTGACTCTCCAAAATCGGACTGACCTTTGGGCTCTCTGCTTGCTCCAGCTGTCTCCTCTCAGCTTCAGGCTGGGGCTGGGGAAGAGAAGGTGGAACTCATGTTTTGGCGCAGGATGTGGGGAAATTCTTGAGTCTAGTTTCTGTCCTGGCATCTGCAAACTCTGTCCTCAAAAACCTGTGGCCCTTCTGGTCTCCCAGCGTCAGATGTAAAATGGGTCTGGGAAGTCCTGGGGAAGCGGCTGCCTCCGGCCTGCCTGTGAGTGCCAGTCCCTCCGGCCTGCCTGTGAGTGCCAGCCGGCTGCAGGGAGTTGTGCTGCTGTGGCCGACGCCCTTCAACTTGAGTCCATCCCTGATGAGAATAATGAGGAGGTGTTTGCTCACTGGAAAAAGAGTCCTCCCCGCCCTGCAGGAGCTGCAAATGAAGAAGGGGCTCCCCAGCCAGTCTGCGCGCCCTCATTCCAACCGCAGAAGGGCCCATTCCCTTGACAACCCCAGCCCGGCTCCTGCCTGCACGGACTGCCCAGCCTGTGGGCAGCGGCCCCCGCCCTCCCCGGCCCCCACCCTCCCCGCACTGAAGCCAATTAAGCAGGCCTGTGAGCAGTTTAATGGACAAAGCCGATTGTGTCTTTGTCAGACACTAATGAATGCGCACTCCTTTTTTTTTTTTGCTTTTTGGGGCCCTTCTCCCGCTGCAGAAGCCGCACGGACGCTAGATGCCCTAAATCTTGTTTCCTTTCATTCAGAGCCCGACAGCTGGGATCCAGGGAAGTGCAGCCGCTATTGTTGGGGGAGGCGGATTAATGCCGTGTGATTAATTATGCGTGGCTTCCCAGAAAGTATAACCCCCTGCCCCGCCACGGCGCGCCCGGCTCGGACTCTGCCTCTCATCCATGCGGGGCCCTGGGAGAAGCTTCCTGCTCCCGCAGGGGACTTTGGGAGGGTGAGAGGAGTGCCGAGCTGTGGAAACTGCCGGCCTGTTCCTGCTTCTCAGTGGCCCCAGGGAGGAGGCACGGCCTAGCCCACTGGGGTCTGGGATTGAGGTCTCCCCCCAGCCAAAGGGCTATGCTTTGAGGTACAGATTGCTGCAGCTCCCTAGGGTCTGGGCTGAGACCCCGCCACAGGGCCACAGACACCAGTGTCGTGGGCTCACTCTCCCACTCCCCAAACCTGGGATGCTGGTGAGCTGTTTCCAGCCCAAGCCAGGCCGCTGCCCAGGGCTTTGGTGCCTGGCCTTGTCCCCGCCATGGAGGCCTGGCGCCCCCTCCTTCTTGGCGGGAAGCCTGCTTCAGTTTGGCCGGACAGGCAGCCGGGCTCAGCCCACAGAGGTCCCATTGTGCACACCCCACAAGTCCAGTGAGAAGACGGGGCGGAAGCGCGTCTTCAGGCTCTTACTTCTGGGCTGCAGCGTTGGAGGCCACGGCCAGGCCCGGCGTGCGGAGGCTCAGGTCGGGGCCCACACTGCAGTTTGGGGGTGTTGCAGCCACTCCCGGGAAGGCCCCGGTCTCCCTCCCTGGGCTTGAGCCCCACCCAGCGCACTCCCCTCAGGCGCCCCTGGCTTCCCGATCCTGCCCTTCCTTCTCAGAAGGACCCAGGCGATCTGTCCAGGAGTTGGCCAGGGCACCTGCGGGAGACCCGGCTCTCCCAGCAAGGGGACAACCCCACGCTGTTTCTCGAAAGCGTCTGGGGTGCAGGTTCCTGGAGCCCCACCAGCCTGCGTGCGAATCCCGGCCCTGTGGCGTCCAGCTGTGACCCCGGAAACAGCTTTGACTTTTGGTGCCCGTTGCTGCCTCCTCTGTGGAAGGGGCCTGGTAATGATGGGGTCATGGCGCCTGCCACGTTAGTACTGAGTGAATCATTTCTTTCCACCCCAAAGAGAAGGAACCTTCATGGGAAGTTGCCAGTCAGGCGGTTACAGGGCTCGGGGTTGGAAAAAGTGGTTTTGTCCGTGCAAAATGCCTTCCCAGGAGGTCGGAGTGTCACCGTGGCCCGGTCAGCTGGTGGCCAGGTAGAAAGCGCCCGGCAGCACATGCTGGTGGGTGGAGGACGGCCGCTCTCTGGGCAGCTGCTGTGTGCCGTGTGGCCATGGTGGCCATGGTCGGAGATGGTGGCCTTTCAAGCAGGCCCAGGGGTCACCGTGGTCCTTGGCCCTTCCCAGGCCCCCTCATCAGGTGTGAGCAGGCGGCGCTGAAGAGGGCTCCCCTGTTTTCTCTCTGTTTTGAGGATCGGGTAGGAAGAGCTGCAGGGACCCTGTCTGTCTGGGTGAGCCTCGTCCGTGGTCTGAAAGGCTCTCCCAGGGCTGCCTGGGTCTGGGCTGGGCAGTGAGACAGAGGGTGGCTAAGATGTTGCCTGCTGACGGCAGAGTCAGAATTGCACAGGGCGTCGGGGAGGGGGCGTCAGACCCAGCACTTCCCGGAGGACATCCAGCTGCCTGCAGGGTGGTGGGCTTTAGCTCTGGACAGCTTTGTGTCTGAGGCCTGGCGCGGTCACCTGCTAGCTCTGGGACCTTGGGTCATCAGGTCATGCAAGCCTCGGTTTCCCCAGAGTGTCAGCCAGGCTGATACACACTGGATCTCTTGCTGGTGTGTGAGGACGGCATGAGAACCTCACGGGAGGCCCCTGGTCAGCGCCTTCCCTCCCCGCCTTCTCCCGTCGGCTGACAGTGCTGGTCTCTATCAGTGCTGTTTCAGTGACTGATGAATGAATTCAGAGAGTCCTGAAGGGGCTGCCTGGTGGGCCGGGCCTGGCACTGCCTGGAGAGGGACTGGCAGGCTCAGGGGAAGTCCGTCTCCCAGGATGGCTGCGGTTCGCAGACACGTTTGAGCTGTGTGCTGCCTTCTGCTCCAGGCAAGGCCCCGGTGGGGACAGGGCAGACACAGCCCCAGCTCCCGTGGAGTTCACTTCCCAGCAAGGGGTGAGACAGGCACCTGGCTCACGTACGGGACATGTTGGGGGTGGGCTGGCCCGCAGAGGCCGGCATAGCTCCCGGCAGCCCCGTAAAGCTGTCCAGATCAGGCATAGGGAAGTAAAAGGAAGAGATCCAGAGCCATCACCGTCGGCCCCAGGGTCACGCAGCGGTGACAGAGTTCTTACCAGCCCTGCCCCTCTCCTTCTCCTAAGCAAATGTGCCTAACCGTGGCCCCGGCCTGCCTGAGCCACCCGTCACTTCCCGACGACTGGGAGGCGTGGCTTCCCTTTAAAGGAGGAGGAAGGAGGCTGGGTGGGAAGTGACTGGGCGCTGCAGTGCCGGCCTGGGGGGCTGGGGAGGGGCGGGCCGTCTTCTGTCACCCGGTCTGGCTGTTTCCGTGGACTTACCTGCCTCGTCTTGGGCGTGGCCAGGGGAGGAACAGGTCAGTTCTCCTCCTCACGCTCAGGAGGCACCTGCTCACGCAGCACCTGGTCTTCAAGGGCACCAGGGTTAGAAACACGTGTTTAAAAACATGCAGCGTCCCAGGCGGGCGGATCACTTGAGGTCAGGAGTTCAAGACCAGCCTGGCCAACATGGCAAAACCCCGTCTCTACTAAAAATACACAAATTAGCCAGGTGCAGTGGCCCAAGCCTGTAATCCCAGCTACTTAGGAGGCTGAGGCAGGAGGCTCGTTTGCACCAAGGAGACGGAGGCTGCAGTGAGTCAAGATCACGCCACTGTACTCCAGCCTGGGCGATAGAACGAGACTCTGTCTCAAAAAAACAAAAATCAGAAAACAAAACCACACAGTGTCAGATAGAAAGTGTCACCTCCTGAGACTGGGGAGACGTCAGGAGCAGGAAGGCCGGGGTGGAGGCCTGGGCGGGAGCCTGGAGTGAGTGCTCTGGAGGAAGCGGCCTCATTGGGGCAGGGCCTGCCCCTGAACAGCAGCCAGCACGTTTTCCATTGAAAAAAACAATCGCAGAAAAAGAGAGAGAGAGACAGAAAGCAGCACCCCTGGCAGGAAGAGGGGAGGGCAGGGCAGACAGTGCACGCCGGGAAGGGCTTCCACAAGGCAGAGCTGGGTGCAGGGACCCCCAGACACGGGCAGGCTGGAGACCGCACAGGAGCCGGGACTGGCCTCGTTCCCCATTCCCTTCACCTGTGATGGGCAGCAGTGGCCACTGGGGTCCACTGGGCAGTGCCAGGCCGGGCCGAGGGACTGCACCCTTTGCTGTGGGGAGGGGACCTTTCCTGTTTCATGTCTCGTCTATAAATAGTGCAAGGATGTGGGTTTGCAGAGTCAATGGGGCGTCTAGCTTGCCCTCCTCAGTAAGGCAGTGATAATAGCTCCGCGCTCCGGACAGCCGCTGTTACCCAGCCTCGTAAACCCCTGGCAGACAGCCGCCCACCCTCAGGTGTGGCCAGCGCCGTTTTCGTCCCCAGCACGCAGGTGGGAAAGCTGCAGCTGCCAAGGGCGTGGGGATCTGAGGCAGGCTGGTGTCAACTTTCACCTTCATGTGCAAGTGTATCCAGAACTTTCCAGATGTTTCCTGGGGCTGAGGAGGAAATACCAGTAGCTTTAACGAGCTTGGGGCATCACACCTGTGGGCCGGGATGCATTTGATGGACATGAGTTTCCCAGGCAGCGCTGGGGCTTTCTCCCGTGGGGCCCAGAGCTCCGAGGGGAGGCGGAGTAGGGCTGGCTCTGATGTGCTGTGCCCCCCACACTGTCTCCTCCCTGGGCCTCAGTTTCCCTGTCTGTATGTGAGCCCTCTTCCAACTACAGCCAGCAGGAGCCTGGGTCGGGCTGAAGGCGTGGTGGTGGCTGTGGGCCCTGCGGCGTGGGCTCAGTGATCTCCCTGGCTGGGGAAGGAGCAGGCGAGCAGGCTGCAGGGATAGGAGGGTGGAGGGAAGCCCTTTCCCAAAGTCGCCTGGTTCGGTTCTCCTTGAGGCCCTGCTCCTCCCCACGCTGCTCCCTGGGCGCAAAGGGAGCTAAGGACTAGATTTGGGGGATGGATATGCATATAGGGGTATCCTGGTTGATGAGTTTACTCATATTACAAAAAAAAAAAAATTTTTTGAGACGGAGTCTCACTCTGTCGGCCAGATTGGAGTGCAGTGGCACGATCTTGGCTCACTGCAGCCTCCGCCTCCCGGGTTCAAGCGATTCTCCTGCCTCAGCCTCCTGAGTAGCTGGGACTACAGGTGTGTGCCACCACGCCCAGCTAATTTTTTTGTATTTTTAGGAGGAACAGGGTTTCACCATATTGGTCAGGCTGGTCTCGAACTCCTGACCTCAAGTGGTCCACCTGCCTTGGGGTCTCAAAGTGCTGCGATTACAAGCGTGAGCCACTGCACCTGGTCACTTTTTTGTTTTTTTGAGATGGGATCTCACTCTGTCATACAAGGCTAGAATGAAGTGGTGGGATCATGGCTGACTACAGCCTCAAACTCCTGGGCTCAAGCGATCCTCCTGCCTCAGCCTCCAGAGTAGCTGGGACCACAGGTGTGCAACACTATGGCTAGCTATTTTTTTTTTTGAGACAGTCTCACTCTGTCACCATGCTGAAGTGCAATAGTGTGATCTCAGCTCACTGAAACCTCCGCCTCTGGGTTCAAGCAATTCTCCTGCCTCAGCCTCCTGAGTAGCTGGGATTACAGGCACATGCCACCACACCCAGCTAATGTTTGTATTTTTAGTAGAGATGGGATTTTACCATGTTGGCCAGAATGGTCTCGATCTCCTGACCTCGTGATCCGCCCACCTCAGCCTCCCAAAGTGCCAGGATTACAGGCGTGAACCACCACACTCGGCCTGCCTAGCTAATTTTTAAATTTTTTGCAGAGGTGGGGTCTTGCTGTGTTGCCCAGGCTGAAGATGTGACTTTGGAACTGAAGCATGCTTTCAGTGGCATCTAGTACATTCACAGGTTCCTTCAACCACTGCCCAGCTCCAGGCCTTTTTCGCTGCACAAAACAGAAATGGCACCCAAATACAGTCGCTCTTCCCCGACTGCCCCGGCCCCTGGCACCCACTTGCCCGCTCTCTGTCTCTGTGAATTTACCTGTTTTGGACATTGCGTATGAATGGGATTGTACAGCAGGTGGTCTTTGGCCTCTGGCTTCTTTCACTGAGCAGGATGCGGTTAAGGTTCATCCGTGTCACGGCATGGACTAGAACTGCCTTCTTCTGAGGACTAGATTTTAGCCGCTGAGAACCATCAGGGACTGGCCGCAGTGGGACACGTGCACCCCATTCTCGCACAGTCCAGAGGAGACAGATTGGGAGGGCATCCGGGGTGGCTTCCTGGAAGAGGTGGTGTTCACTCAGGGCTGGTGTGGCCACCCGTCTGCCACAGAGCCCCCTAGAGCGGGTCCTGGCACGTTCCCAGGTGAATTTGTAGGACAGCCTGGCGTGCCCACAGCTTTTGCCCTACTCAGGACTCCAAGACAGGTTCACAGCCTGTCCCTGAGCCTCACTCATGCCAGCCACAAGCCCTTCAGCATCCCTTAGCCCACAGGAGGCCCGGCGGGGCCGCGGTCACTGAGCGCCCACATGCCTGGTATTGTAAGGATGCAGGGAAGAGGGTCTTTACTGAGCATCTACTAGATGCTGGACCCTGGGGAGTGGGTGGGCATGGCAGATGCAGGTCTCCCTGGGCAGGGGAGGAACACGCTGCTTAAAAACCAGGCTGTAGGGCAGCCGGGCTTGGCCACAAGCTGGGGGCAGGGTGGGTGCTGTGGGACCTTGAAGTGAAGCCCACCATGGAGTGCCTTCCACGCTGGCGCACACGGGGTCAGCAGCTGGGAGCCCTAGACCAAGGGAGCAGCAGGGGCAGGGCAGCGGTGGGCAGTGAGGCTTTGGACACGTCCAGGGACGTGCCAGGTGTCTCAGCCCCACCCACTAGGTCTGCCTGCTCCTTGGCCTTCCCTTTCCTGGACAGAGCTCTGTGTGGTCGGCTCGCTGCTGTCTTTGGGGTCACCTTGGAGTGACCGACACAGGTGACAGCTAGGACCTGGCTTCTTGCTCTGAGACACAGATGGTGTCCTCTCCAAGTTGCCCTCGGGACAGGGAAGCACCATGTCCCCTGCAGGGCACCAGGCCACCCTTGACAGCCAGGCCCCGTATGCAGGCAGCTGGGCGCCTCCTCCCCGTTGGGCGGACGCTTGAGTGTTAGCATCGGGGTGCCTGGTCTCCCCCAGTGGTGGTGGTGCACGGTGGTTAGGCGGTCCCAGCGTCTTGGGGTTGCTTTCTGTGTATCTCCGAGGCCTGTGGAATTCTCGGAGGAGAAACTACCCCCGAGGTGTCTTGAGTGCCCCCCATCACCCTGCACCTATTGATCCTGGGAGGGGGATGTCGAAGAGGCCTCACCTCCGAACCCCTACTCACAGGCTCAGGGGCCCAGGCTTGGGGGGTCCTGCCGTCTGCACTCTGGATTGAGCCAGTGCCGGTAGACAGGGCCTTCTCCACATGCCCTCCCTAATGCAAAGAGGTGGCTTCGAGTGGGTCCCCAAGGGGCCTTGTGAACCTCCCCCAGGTGGGAGACCTCATTCTCTGAGTCCCCAGCCCTTCAGCCTCAGCTGCGTTTCAGAGGCCTGGGCTCTCTGGGGTGGGGGTATGGCCGTGGTTCCCTGAGGTCTGGCCTATGTGGGCGCCCTGCTGTGCTCCCTGCAATTTCCTGGAAGGAGGTCTGGGGTCCTGGGGTCCAGTGGGCCTGTGGAGGAGGGACTGGGGCGGCTCTGATATGCTGGGGTACACAGGGGAGGCTTTGCCTCCAACACCCACACAGCTGCCAGGCCCCACCGGGGTCTTGGCAGTCACAGTCTGCGAGTGGCCAATACGGAAGCTGTCTCGGGATCAGGCCAGGCCCAAATGCTGCCCAGACCCTCCTCACAGAGCCCACAGCCACGGTGGGGACCCATGGCCACAGAACACTCACAGCGGCCTCAGCCAGCTCACCTGGCCTCACCTGCGCGGGGCTGTTCGGGCCAGTGGGCGCCAGGTGGGCGCTGTTCTCACCCGGCAGGAGGCCTGCCAGCTCCTAGGTTGCTTGTTGAGATTTTCCCCCAGGAAAGAGTTGTGTTGCTCCTTCTGCTCCGCCTGGCACTGAGGTTGGCGACACGCCCCGGCCTTGCTCTCACGGGCAGATGGACGCGTTCGTCATCAGACTGTCATCCCTGTTTACGCAGTTCCCTGGCTGGGTGTCCGTGGTGCGTCTCTGAAGTGCTTGAATTGGTTGTTTAAAGCTCGGGAAATGCCCCTTGAATTGTGTTGACGCTGTTAATTTGCGGAGCACGGAGTCCAGCCTCACCCCGCCTGAGCTGGGCCCGGGAGGCAGGTCCTGTGTACTGAGTCAGCCTCTCTGTGAGGGCAGCGGCCCTGCAGGACGGGCTGGGCTTAAGAAATGGACTCCCCCGCCCCCGGCTGCATCCCCAAAGCTCTCAGACATGGAGGGCAGGATGAAGTCGACGGTCGCCCTTGCGCCAAGATACCGGGGCACAGAGGTGGTGGCTCCCGGCCCCCTGCCCCTTCCCGGTCCTCGGGCCACCCAGCGTGACTCACGGCCTGAGCCACCGGCGCCTGCCTGGGGAGCCACGGCGGGGAGATCTGGCTTTATTGGAGACGCGTTCGTGCCCCATCAAGTCCGAGGGAGGGAATCGGCACGTCCCTCACTTTCCCTGAAACGGTCTCCCCCACAGCCCACGAGGTCAGGTTAGGGTACGTTTGCAGACAGGTGCCGTTGCAGGAGGCTGGAGCTTTGGACCTGGAATTTTCCCTGCTGGAGGCCCGTGATCAACGAGCCTGCCCAGGGACCAAGGCCCTGAGGAGGTGCCATTGCCCGATCCACGCCTCAGACAGGTGTCCCGCCCTGGACCTGCCGAGGCAGCAGCTCGGGCCCCGACCCTGGCCTGCCCTCTTTGAAGCCGCGGTGGCCATGGCAGGGCCGGGCTTGCCGAGCTGTCAAGTGGGTACAGAGGCTGCCTGGGAAGGAGGTGGGCGGTGAGTGCTGACTGCCCGCACCCGGGGGACGGAGGAGCCCCAGGCGCACGGCAGGGCCGCGTGGCGGGGCCCGGGGACCTGCCCCCACCAGTTCCGCCCGGTTTCAGCTGTTGACGAGCGGAAACACACAGTTACTGGAAATGAGAGGTCTGGGGGAGCAGCCGGGGTGAACATGTGTGGTTTCCCTGACGCTTTTCAGTAAGATCCTGAGCTCAGGCTGGGGGCTGGCTGGTGGGCGGAGGGGGCTGGGCCAAGGCCTGCCCCTTGGGCCTCTGTCCTCCATCCTCACACAGAGGGGCCTGGGTTGGTCCTAGCTCCCGGGCGCGGCCCTTCTGCTTCCCCCTCAGTGGTCAGAAGGAGGCTGGCCTTGTTGTTCTCTGACCGAGAGCCAGGTGGGGAGACCAGGCAGGGCTGAGTGTCCAGGCTCCACGTGGTGGCAGGGCTTAGGCCGTGGCAGGGTCCGGCCCAGCACAGGGCTCGGCAGCTCCCCGGTGGTTGGGGCTGGCTGGGCTGTAGGCAGCCCTGGGGCTGGGCACTGGGTGGCCACCAGGTGGGCACTGGGAGTGGAGGTGGAGGCAGGTGGATGGCTGGAAAGCCTGGCCACCCCAGCAGACCTTCCCCTTCCAGGTTTGGGTGGCACTGGGTCAACAGCCCAAGTCATCGGCTTCTTCCCCCACGTGGGCTGTGTGACCTTGGGCCGCCGCCACCTCTCTGAGGTCCCTTCCTCCTCAGGAGATGGGAAGTGGCCTCCCCAAGAGGGCCGTGGCGTGTCCCCCAGGGCTCCTGACAGCTCCAGGTGCCGTGCTCAAGGCTCGGCTGCTGCATTGAATCGTGTCTTCTTTTGAGACGCTGTAGAGTCGTGGCAGCTGTGGGAAGCGTAGCTGGGTCTCAGGGGCCGCACGCCCGGCTCCCCACAAGATGTGCCATCCACGCTGGAGCCATTCCTTGTGCTGCGGGGACCCCTCCAGGAAGGCCTCTCCCAGAGGCCGGCCCCAGCCACAAGCCCTGGGGAGGCTGTGTGGGTTTTGCATGAGGTTGTTCGCTATTTCCTCCAGGTCGTGTGGGATTTGGGCGAGGTCCTGCGGGATTGGGTGAGGTCGTGCGAGATATTTGGGTGAGGCCACGTGGCACTGGGCGAGGTCAGGCTTATTCAGTGCCTTGGAGTGGCAGACGTTTTAGGACCTGCCAAGTCCACCCCAAAAACCCCCTACTTTCCCCACAGGAAAAGGCACCCCAGACAGTCCCTGGCCTATGCCAGCTGTCCCGGGACACCCTGGGGTCCCCCAAGTTGTGGCACTGCGGGCCCCTCCTCCAGGCGCCCCTCCTCATGGGCCCCTCCCAGGGCTGCCGGCACCTGCCTGGATCCCGATTCCCAAGTGTGCGGTGCCCCAGTGCCCGGCAGCAGCGCTGGGCCTGGGTAGAGTGAGGGTCCGAGGGGACACCAGGGTCACAGTGGGCCCGTGTGTGAGGCAGGCTGGGCGCTGGGATCGGGCTGGCAGACGAGGGGGGGGTGGGGACGGGTTCCAAGAGGAGAATTTCTGGACTCAGAGGCCCCTCTGTGCCTCGCCTGGCCAGAGAGCGGGGATGGTGTGACCTCCAGGGCCACCACTGAAGCCACCGTCGTCTGCGGCTGAGTCGGAGGCAGCACAAAGGTGTCCTGGCCTGTACCATCTCCAGGGCGTTTTCCCCGGAGAGGGGCGGGAGGATGCAGAGGAGGGCAGCGTCTGTCCCCGGGAGGCCAGGAGTGCTCCTCAGGCAGCGTGAGCCTCGGCTTCATCGCTCGTCCACCAGTGCCGACACCCTGAGGGTGCTGTGGGTGAAGGGGCATCTGTGCCCTGGGCTGGGCCTCCCTCGCCCAGAGCCCCGCCCCCACCACCCTGGGGTTTTGTGTTTCACTGGCGGAGCTGTAAGAACGCATTGTCTGCCCCAGACTTCCCTGTGCTGGGAGATCAGGCGGTCAGGAGAAACATCCAGACCATCTGTCCGGTGGTGCTGGGGATGCGGGGGACACGCGCCTCCCTCCTCTTTCCCAGGGAGCTTCTGCTGCCCCTGCGCTGCTCTGGGAGCTGCCCTGCCCTGCCCCGCCCCGCCCCACTGTGGTCCCCAGCAGCAGGAGAGGGTCAGAGCTGCCTTCAGATGTGGGTGGTGTGCTGAGCATACCTGCCTGTTTTCTCACCTGTGAAGTGGGCCCAGTACACACCCCCAGGGCAGTTGTGGGGTCCCATGAGACAGAGCTCGGAAAGCCGCGTGTAGGTCTGGCCAGGAGGGGCGTGGGCTGTTTCCTCATTCCTGGACTGGTGTGTGCTGGACAGATGTCTGGAGCTCCTTCCCCTCCCTGCAGCGTTCTGAACAAGGACCGCTGGACTGGAGCCCACATACCCGGGTGTCTGCCTGGCTGGCTGGGGGGCTCACTCCAGCGAACCCGAGCCCCTCTGGGCAGCCCCTTCCTGCCATCCCGAGACAGGGTTTGCTCAGGAGCAGCAGTGGGAAATTGCAGAAGCAGGCCTGGCATCGGCGGGGAGCACGCCTGTGGTGCTGCCTTCATTCAAGGAGTCTGGGTCGAGCCCTCCAGCAGCGTCACCACGGTCCTGTCCACTGCCTTCCTGGCCTCTGAGCCACCGTGGGGTGCAGGGCTGGGCTGGGCCTGCTTGGGAGCAGAGGCCTGGTGCGGAAGTGACCATCTGGGCCTCTCCAGCCCAAGTGGTTTGTCCACATGGGTCCCCAGAGGCCACTGGGGTGGTCAGCACCTGGGAGGCCCAGGAGAGGACCCACACGCTTTTGAGGGATCTGGGTGGGAAATCCCCCCAGTGGAGCAAGGGGTGGGGCTCCAGCAGGCATTTTTCACACCCGCACAGCCTGCAGGGCACTTTGCTGACACCTGGCTCCTGGTGCCCCAGAGCATGCTGGCGTTTGGGGGAGGGTCTGGCCACATGCCGCCCGGAGTGGCCGCCCCAGCTCTGCGTCTCCACGGGCCTTCCGTCCGTCAGATGTGGGCAGCCCTTCCCACACTGGGTGAGGGCGCCTCGGTGGGGCATTGTTTTCCTGGCTGTGGGAAAAGTGGCTTCCTGGGAGGACAGGTTCTGTCCCCATCCCACCTCCCACACAAAGGGCTTCCCCGGAGCCAAAGGAGGAAACCGGCCTTCCTGCACTTCCGCCCTCCAGCACATTCTCAGCCATCCGAGGATGCAACTGGGGGGAAAGATTTGCAGGCAAAAGAGCTGAGGGTGCCGGCAACAGCTGTTTGGGCCGGAAAGCCCTGCCCCGGCTCAGACCCTGGCCAGTGGCGACCCCTGCCCCACCCGACTCGGCCTCCCCCTCTGCCTGCTGCTGCCCTCTGTCTCGGGAGCTGCCGCTGTTTGGGGCTGGCCCCTTTTCTGGGCCCCAGCCTCCCTGAAGCCCCCGCTGCTCCTGGCCCTCCTTCCCTGGGGCCCTGGGAACCGGGGCAGGGCCCCTACGCTTTGAGCAGCTCCAGCCCAACGGCTGCAGGGGCAGGGGGAGGCCACAGCTCAGCTGTGACCACAGGTGGCGGCTGGCCCCCAGAGTTGTGGTTTTGCGCCCCAACGGTGAGCAGGCCCGGTGGTGCCGGGCTTCTCGGGGGCCCCTCAGCCCCCTCGGCCCCCTCTGAGCCAATATCCCTCTCTCCTGTCCAAGGTGGGAAGGAAGCTGAGAGCAGAAAGAGAAGGACCTGGCGGCTGCAGGGTGTCTTTCAGAGCCTCCCAGCCCCGCAGAGGTGCCAGCCAGCTGTTCACACAGGGGTTTGGATGCAGAGTCCTGGCAGGTCGGAGGGAGCTGGGGCCCTCCTTGCTGTGACTCTTTGTTTTAGGGGCTTTGGGGAGGCCAAGGAAGGGGCTGTGAGTGGTGAGGCTCCGGCATCCCCCAGGGCTGCGCTGCTCAGCTGTTCTGGCGGGACAGGACCCCGGGGGAGCCCCGCACCCCCTGCCCAGCTCATGTCTTAGCAGCCAGTGCCTCCTGGAAGGTGGGTGCTCACTGGAATGTGGGGAACTTGGACCAGCCTCTGCCCAAGTGAGGGGCTGAGGTCTCAGGACTCCCCCTGCCCAGAAGCCTTGATCCGGGCTAGAGCTGGGCGCGGTGGCCTCAGAGGGGCCTGCCTGGGGAAGCACCCAGCCCCCTGGGTCTGGCCTTGTCTCCCCCTCTCCAGTAGGGGGTCACAGCATCACCCCCGGCCTGTCCACACATGGTCCCATTTGTCCAGGCGGGTGGATGGGAGGGCCTGCCTGTGTGCCAGGGTCGCTGGGTGTGAGGCCCACTGTCCATGGTGTGGGTAGAAGGCGGCCAGCCTTGCTGGGTCTTAGCAGAGCACGGCAGGATCTGGGTGCGGGGAGGGCTTGGGGGTGCCCCTGCCAGCCCAGGAGCAGGTGCTAAGGCCCTAGATCCCTGCTGGGCAGAGAGCCCCTTGAGGCTGGGGGCAGGTCCTGCTGGTGAGGGAGGGGGTCCCAGGGAGAGCCGGGGGCGGGGGCACCCCAGGCCAGGCCACTCAGCATGGGCTCCTGCAGGACGTGGCCATGGGCTCCCTGGGAGCAGCAGCTGTTGGGGGTGTCTGGGGAGGAGATCACCCTCCTTTATTGCCCTGTGAAGGGCCACACTGTTACCAAGGAACCCCTGGGCTTCTGTGGCAGGAAGCTGGGCCGAGATTGACGGTGAGGCGGGAGGCCCCCAGGAGGGCAGGTGGAGCTGGGCCGGTGTTCTCGGCTGCACCCAGCGGCTCTGCGGAGGGCAGGTGGGGTGCATTCAGAGGCTGATTTCAGCCAGTGGCTCCTCCCCTTCCCTTCCCAGCCAGCCGGGGTGTGCAGGCTGTCCCTTCTGCTCTAGGGAGTGCAGCTCCCGTGCACCAGAGAGACCCCCTGCTGTCCCTGCCCCTCCCTGCCCTGGCAGGTGCTGTCACCTGCTGGAGCCGTGGGAAGCCCCCCCACCCAGGGTCTCTGGTTCCTCTTGCTGGAGCAGCGAGGGCCACGTCACTGACTCACAGCTCACTCAGGTCCAGCCTACCCCACACCCCCGCCCTCTGCGCAGCCTCCGCCTGTACTACCATCCCTGGCCCCGCATGACCATAAACTCCTTGAGGGTAGGAGCTGAGTGAGCCCTGCCCCCGAGGAGTCCCTCTGGCCCCTCCTTCTCATTTTGGGGCGGAGGGAACTGTCATCTGTCCCCTGGGGGTGGCAGATGGCCGCTTAGCTTAGAAAGGAAAACAGCACAATTTAGAATCAGTCCCGGGTGAAAGGTCGAGGCAGCATCTGCCTCCCGCGGCATGTCTATGGAGTGACCCCGGCAGGGAGGGTGGGAGCAGCACCGTGGAAATACCGAGGCGGGAACAAAGCCGGGCGGGGGCGGTGGTGGCGGTGGTGCTGGCACGGCAGGCGCTGGGGCACTTGGCGCCCCCCTGCAACCTGCCCCCCACCCCCACAGCCCTCCTGGAGCCCCGCCTGCCACTTACCTGCAGGGGCCCAGACAGGACAGGTTGCCCCAGCACTGCCAGGACACTGAGAGTAGGGGATGGGACAGGCAGGTGCCAGGTGACCCTAAGAGGGACACACGGAAGGGGAGCCCGTCAGGACATAACTGGCATGGGCTGGGTCCCTGCCGTGGGAGCTGGATGACTTGGCGGACAGGGTAGCTCTTTCGTCTGCTGGGGGAGACTGGTGTTCCCTATCTCAAAGAAGCCCCACCTTTTAGCCCCAGGAGGGTCTCCCCACTGCGACTGACGGGAGGAGATGCGGGGATGGTGGTGGGTGGGGTGTGGGTAACTTGTGGAAGCTGTGGGGATCCCCGTGGGGGAGGCGGCTGTTGGTTACCACCTCAACCAGCCAAGCGCTGGCGCCTGCCTCTCGCTCACACCCACCCGCCTGCGGGGACAGTGCTGAAGACGGCATGGCCCCGGTACTGGGGGTGTGGCCAGCGCCAGGGCCGAGAAGGGTTTGGTCACAGGCTGGCATTCCTGGCCGTAGCCAAGCTGCAGGCCTGAGGTCCCTCCCGCCTTCTTGTGTGGCTGCTGGGCAGAAGGCAGGTGTCAGGCGTCTGTAGAATGCTCCGGCTCTGGGCAGGTGGGAGTGAGGTGCAGATCCAGGGCTCAGGCTGGAGGCTGCCCGCAGTAGCAGCGGGGGACTGGACCCAAAGCTGCCCCTGACAGACCCCCACACCCATCTCAGAGCTTCCTCCAGGCTCAGCCCGGCTCCCCGTCCCTCAACACCTCCAGGCCGTGGCTGTGGGGCCGAGGCGGGCGCCTTCCCTGCAGTGTCCGGTGCCCAGGCTGAGAGTGGGGCGGACAATGGGCCCTCTCAGCCTGCATTCCCCCACGGGAGCCTCCTCAGGCCTCCTGCCCCGCCCGCTGGGAGCAGCTGCCGCCACGTCCGACACCTGCTCCCAGCGCCCTTTGTCCGAGCGCCGACGCCTGATTTATGGGGCGTGTTTTCCTCTTGCTGGCCCGGCGTAGTCCAGCCTCGTTAACTGGGATGCGTCCGGTTGGGCAGATTCTCCCACAGTCCTCCACACTGGGTCCGCACTCAGGGTGGGGAGTGGGGCCAGGCATCTGGGCAGAGCGTCATGGTCCGTTTGGGGACACCCAGTGTCCTGTGACCCCAGTGTCCTGTGACACTTGGTGGGGCACTGCTCTAGGGGCTGGGGCCCCCTGGGCAGCTCAGATGGAGTCCCCTATAGCTGTGGAAGGCTCCCCCGCCCCTCTCCCTCCTGTCTTGCCCAGCCGGTGAGCTTTTCCCGCTCCTTGGAGCCTTGAGGGTCCGGGAGGCAGGGATGACCAGGTTGCATGCCCAGGCCGACTAAGGCTCCAGCCCTGGCCTTGATGACCGAGCACCCTCTGTCCCGCACACACCCCTGCCGACTTTGTCAGGGGCTGGGAAAGAAAAAAGGGCCTTTTCTCCAAGTGGGAGCTGCGGCCAACTTGCGCCTGACAATGGGGCATTTATGTGGAGGGAGGGCGCCTCTCCTGTGGCCACGGCCCAGCCCAGCCCTCGGGCTCCTTGGGTTCCCAGCAGCCTCTCCACCTCAGGGACCGGCCGGCCTGTAACTAGATCTGCGTGCAGCGGAGGCCTGCCCTCCCCACAGGTGCACAGAGAGTCAGGTCTGTCACTGAGCCCCGGAGCGGCAGGCCGCATGGGGGGAGCCTCATTCCGGGGCTTTGCCCATCACTCATTGGGCTGGCGGGAGCCCTCACCAGACCTGAGTGAACTCCCAAAGCCCCTTTGGAGGGGGTGAGATGTGTTTTCTTTAAACCAGTTGCTTTGGGACTTTTGGCTTGTGGCAACAGATGGTCGGCCAGAGTTGGCCATTTTGCTTTCTCCCTACCCAAGCTGTGGCCACAGATAAAGGCCTTCAGGGAAGACAGATGCCTCCCGGCCTTTGGGACAGGGGCGTGGCTGGCTGCTGAGAAACTCACAGACCCCACCCCCAACAGCCCACAAGCCCCTGGGGTAAGGCCCCCCAGGCCACTGTCGCTCACATCGCAGGCTTGATTCCAGCCACTGGGTGGGAATAGGCGGGAGAGGAGGTGAGGACGTGGCCGGCCAGTGAGGGTCCTGTGTGAAGCTGTCAGCCACAGCTTCAGGGCTGGTCCTGGGGCAGGCGGCCCCGCAGCCCCCTACCCAGGTGGGCTTTGGGAGGCACATCCCATCCGGAGGAGGCCACGCCCACCCAGGGCCTGAGCCGTGGGCCCACAGCCTTCCCCGGCCGCCAGGGGTGCTGGGGGCCAGGGGCTCGTTCTGCTTCAGAGGCTTCGGCACTGGGAAGAGCGGCGCCTGGCTGGTCCCAGACCTTCCCCAGAGCGTAAAGCCAGGAGGTGACGGGGGCCGGTGATTTATGACCGCAGCAGGTGGCCGGGTGGTCATGGGGCTGGGGGGGCAGGCTCTGCGCCCATCACTGCAGGGAACAGGTGAGGCCAGGCCTGGTGGAGAAGCAGGACCCCTTCCCTCTCCCCTTGTTCGGTCTGAGCCTGGACTGTGTTCGGGGTTAGGGGTGGCCTTTGGCGCACCTTGACAGGTTCGCAGAGACCTGGCAGTGGGCACTCCTCATGGCACGTCGGTTTCCCCGGCTGTCACAGGGTGCCTCTGCTCCCAGCTGACGTGCCTGGGTGTGTGTTATGAAGACAATGCAGAAAGAGAAACATGTCCAGGGCCGAGCGTGGGCTGAGAACAGGCCGACCTGCGTGTCCGGTGCCGTCTTGGCGTGAGACGTCCCATCAGAAAGGCTTCCACATGGGAAGGGCCACAGGAAGCCAGTCCACGCTTTCCATGGCTGCCATCATGTTGGTACCTGAAGGCTGGAAAAGCCACGACCTTCACTGCTGTCCAGACAATGCCTGTTTGCTGTAGCAAAGCTGGCAAGGAAAGCAGACGGGCCTGCAGACCCGGAGGCTTTACGGAGCCAGTGTGCATGACTCCTCTCTATGGCTCTCCGCGGGTGTAGACCCAGACCCCTGCCTGGGCTGTGGACCCAGCTTGGAATATTCTAGTCTCTAGCTTATTCCCCCAATTAGCAGTCTTTTTTTTTTTTTTTTTTTTGAGACGGAGTCTTGTTCCGTCGCTCAGGCTGGAATGCAGTGGCACAATCTCCGCTCACTACAACCTCGGCCTCCCGTGTTCATGCCATTCTCCTGCCTCAGCCTCCTTCTGTGGCATTTAGTACATTCCCAAAGTTGTGCAACCATGACATCTGTCTAGCTCCAGAGAGATTTGCCAGCCCTGAGGGAGCCCTGCTAAGCAGACATCACACCCGTGCCCACTGTGCCTGCTGCTGGGCTGTGGGGGAGGCAGCTGTGCCCGCAACAGGTGCTGAGCGGCGGGGGTGCTGGGGGAGCAGGTGGGAACTGACCACCCTGGCACATCTGCCAACAGCTGCGGGGGCGCCTTTGTGGGCCTGCGATGCCAGGACTCCAACCCGTGCCTCAGCACCCCCTGCAAGAACGCTGGAACATGCCACGTGGTGGACCGTGGAGGCGTGGCGGACTATGCCTGCAGCTGTCCCCTGGGTTTCTCTGGGCCCCTCTGCCTGACACCCCAGGACAACGCCTGCCTCTCCAACCCCTGCCGCAACGGGGGCACCTGCGACCTGCTCACGCTCGTGGAGTACAAGTGCCGCTGCCCACCCGGCTGGTCAGGTGAGGGAGGACCCACGGCCCGACGGGTGGGCAGGCCCAGGCCCACTGCCAGCTGCCCATACAGCTTAAGCTGCTTGGCAGGACCCAGGCCTGGGTCTGTGACCCGGAAGTCACTGGAGCCCCCGCCCCAGGGGCCCTGGTCCCCTCCCAGCCCAAGTTGCCTTGTTTTCAGCTGCTGGCTCCGGCTCAACCCTTTTGTCCCTGCTTCTGCAAGACGAGGGGAGCCTCGGCGTCTAGGCTGCCCCTGCCCCGTTCCTCCTGCCGTGCGCTGGCCCTCGCCTGTTAGGGTGAAGGGTGTCTGGGGGTGTCAGCTCTGGGAGGAGACAGTGCAGGCTCAGGCCCAAGGCCACCTCTCCCTGCCTCCCCGCTGTGTGGCTTTGCAGATCACTTGGCCTCCTGGGACCTCTGGTCCTTCATCTGCCAAAGGCGACCGGTCTCACAGCAGGTCCTGAGGATCAAATGAGATGGCGCCTAAGGTGGAACCCAGGCCAGCACCTCCTGGGGCCTAAAGGGAGGGGAGGCCCGGCCTCAGGGAGCAGGGAGACCAGCATGACCCTCTTGTCCCTTTCTCCCCAGGGAAATCGTGCCAGCAGGCTGACCCGTGCGCCTCTAACCCCTGTGCCAATGGCGGCCAGTGCCTGCCCTTCGATGCCTCCTACATCTGCCGCTGCCCACCCAGCTTCCACGGCCCCACCTGCCGGCAGGACGTCAACGAGTGCAGCCAGAACCCCGGGCCCTGCCGCCACGGAGGCACCTGCCACAACGAGGTCGGCTCCTACCACTGCGCCTGCAGAGCCACGCACACTGGCCCCAACTGCGAGCGGCCCTACGTGCCCTGCAGCCCCTCGCCCTGCCAGAACGGGGGCACCTGCCGCCCCACGGGCGACACCACCCACGAGTGTGCCTGCCTGCCAGGTAGTGCTGCCCGGAGGCTGGGGTGCATGAGCCCCTCCCCCATGGCCAGGCCTGAGGGACCGGAATGGGGGTGCCTGGTGCATGGGAAGCCCTGGGAGGGCCCATGGTGCAGAACTGGGAAGGCGGAGCCGGCGGGTTCCCCAGACTGTGTGAGGTGTTGGGGACGCGTCTGGAGTGCGGTGTGCGCTGGGAGGAGGCTTGCACGGGGTCCGGGTGCCAGCCCCTGTCTTTCGAGTTCCCTGGAGCTCACATTTGAGTTGTGGGACGCCCTGCCTCCCCGACTGCGGGCACCCTCACTTGCGCAACCCCTGGGCTTCCCCTGGAGTGGGGCTGGGGCGGGAGGGATGTGGGGCTGTGAGTTGCACCGTCACTTCCCCGAGCCATGGCCCTTCCGGCTGTCCTGCTGGTCTCCTGCAGGTGGGGGTGACAGGCGGGCACAGCCCCTGCCCGTGTCCCCAGTGGTCCCCACCCCTGTGTTATATGTAGGGGCCTGTCTACTGTAGTTCTGGTTTGACTAAATTTTGCAGCAGCTCTAAAAATAAGGAAGAGGTTTCAAAACCTCCTGTCTCAGTTGCGCAGCATGGCAGATAGGTGGGAACGGGGGGAGGGCATTCGGGCAGGGGTGTGGCTGGGGATGCACAGGGCCCTGGAGGCCCACGGGTGACCCAAGGGCTCCCCCACTCCCTGCCCCGCCCCAAGCTGGCCTGGCCCCAGGGTTGGGGATGCACAGGGCCCTGGCCGACCCACGGGTGAGCCCACTCCCTGCTCAGCCCCAAGCTGGCCTGGCCCCACAAAGGGGAAGCTCCCGGCTGCCCAGTCAGCTGAGTCCAGCCTCCTCTGTGTGCAGACACCAGGCCTGTGCATTTCCTGCAAGTCACTGGATGAGCGTGGGGTGGGGACAGGCACTCACTGGCCGGCTTGGATCTTGGATCTCTGCAGGGCGGGGCACAGAGCCTTTCTGCTGCTGGGGCTCAGGTGCTCTTGTAGCAGCCATGGGACCCCACCTCCAGCCACCCAGGCTGAGGGGCTGAGGTTCAGGCCAGCTCAGGTCGGGTGTGTGTGGCCTTGTCCAAGACCACCTGCATGTGGAGCTAACACCCACTCACCTGGGGCAGGGTGGGTGAGGACCTCCTGGTGAGGCCCAGTGGTGGAGATGCCAGGGGCACAGATGCCAGGGGTGCTGGGCCCGCTCAGAGCTGCTGTCCGGGCAGGGGCAGCTCAGGGCCAGTGGGGGGTGGCCAGGAGGAAAGAGGGGACTATCGGGGTTTGCTCACTTGAGAGTGGGCAGATCTCAGAGGCTCGTGTGCTGAGAGCTGGGTCACCCCTCCAGTGAGGGATGTGCTCACTGCCCGATGTGGGGTCTGGCCATTTCCGGGTGAGATGACCATCCAGGGGGCCTCCCCAAATGACTCGGGCCAACCAGACCCCAGCTTCAGACTCTGCCAGGTGGCCCCTGCACCCAGGCCCCTGAGGGGCCCTCAAGCCTCCTCTGGGAGGTCAGGGATCCCTGGAGACACCAGTGTGTGGAGTCCTGGGGAACCACGGCGGGGACAGCCCTGAGCCCTGCAGGCCTGGGAGCTGACTGGCACGGGGACTCACACAGCCTGCCGGGCACTGCAGCACCGTCTCCTCGTGAGCTCCACGTCTGATGGGGAGGATGCTGCCCAGGCCTCATCGCAGAGGGGCCAGCTGGGGTCCACGGGGCTCGCTGGCTTCCCCTCCGTCTTGCCCACTGTGTTCCTCAGCCAGCACTGTGCAGGGTCGTCCCGGGTAACGGGCCTCGCCAGGAGCCCACCCACCTAACAGCTAGGCCCGTCCCCGGGGTGCAGGGTCCTCCACATGAGTAGGGACCAGGACTCAGGCTCCAGGCTCTGATTTTTTTTTTTTTCTTGGTGGGGGGACAGGGTCTCTGTCACCCAGGCTGGAGTACAGTGGCACGCTCTCAGCTCACTGCAGCCTCGACCTCCCAGGCTAAAGCGATCCTCCTGCCTCAGCCCCCAAGTCGCTGGGACCACAGGCGCCCGCCACCGTGCTTTGCTACTTCCTGTATTTTTTTGTGGAGACAGGTTTTCGCCATGCTGTCCAGGCAGGTCTTGAATGCCTGGGCTCGAGCGATCCTCCTGCTTCAGCCTCCCAAAGTGCTGGGATTCCAAGCGTGAGCTGCTGCGCCAGGGCTGGGCTCTGATTTGGGGTCCTCCCCCTGCTGGTTTGCAGTTTGGATTTTGGTTGCCCTGGCCGCCTGTTTTCGCTCCGGTCCAGCGGAAGGGGTGGTGGTGGAGGTGATGTCTCAGAGGGTGGGGCCAAGCAGGTGGGCGCTCCTAGGGCAGGGGGTTCAAAGGCATCTCGAGAGGCGTCAATCAGTAACTGGCTGCAGGTCCAGCTGTTGCCGAACGCGCCTGTCTGGGTTGATCATTGAACCAGTGCGGGTTGAATGGATTAATGGCTAACTGGCTGCCTTGGAGGCCTGGGTGGGGCTGCGCCTCACGGGATGGGGCACAGCAGCCTGCAGAGGAGGAGGAGGAGGAGGTGAGCACCAGAGCTCGGACCCGGGGTGGCTGGGCCATGTGAGTCTCAGCAGCTTCCCTGGGGCTACAGAGGCCCAGCCTGCCCCAGCCAGCCGCCTCCCGGCCATGTCCCTGCTGCTCAGAGGCCCTCCCGGGCCCCAGTGTCTGCCCCCGAAGATGAGTGCGTGCCACCCTGCTGGGACGTTGTGGGGAGCTCTGAGCATGCAGGCGGCACCCGGGTGCAAGAGCCGCTGGAAACTCTGAGAGACCCAAGCGTGGTTGTGTCAGAGTCTTCTGGAACCCTGTGTTCTTGAGTCCCTGTCTGTTTAGCCAGCCCTGTACAAAATGATTCTTTAGAGCAGGGCATGTCCCTGTGGGCACTGGGGTGAGGCAGGGGACAGGCACAGACCCTGCAGCCCCAGGGCAGGGCTGTGGAGGGCAGGCTCTTGTGTCCAGAGCAGTGTGGCAGTGGTCCAGGCAGGACAGGCTTGGATCTCAGGGAAGAGGCTGACCCGGCTCCTCCTGCCGCAGGCTTCACCGGCCAGAACTGCGAGGAGAATGTCGATGACTGTCCGGAAAACAACTGCAAGAACGGGGGCACCTGTGTGGACGGCGTGAACACCTACAACTGCCGCTGCCCGCCAGAGTGGACAGGCGCGTACACAGGCGGCCGCAGCGGGAGGCGGCCGGGGCGGGGCTGCTACCCACTTACTAAGCAGCACGCACAGGCATGGTGGGGAGCGGACGAGACCCTGTCCCGGGCCAGGCAGGCTGGGGTTGGCTGAGAAGAACGACATGATGGGCCCCACTCCCATGGCCAGATTCTGATGCCCCTCGCCTCGGGGTCAGCACAGACAGGGCCCTGGCTGGTCTATGTGGGCCGACTGCAACCCGGCTGCAGGCAGCCCCTGTGCCCAGCACCCCACTCAGGCCGCGATGCCTGGGCTGGCCACAGAGGCCCTGTGCTTGGGGATTGCCCTCTGGTGGGTGTGACGGGCAAAGCTACGCCCCGGGGCAGCCAAGTCCACAGAGCACAAAGAGGAGGCAAGAGCCCCCCATGGTGCCAGGCGTGCAGAGGAAGGAGCGATTTATAGGCTGGCAGTGGGAGAGGAGTCAGCCCAGGAAGGCTTCCTGGAGGGGGTGGCATTGCCTCCCTGTGTCTTAGAAGACGAGGAGCTCAGGGAGTGGCAGTCGCCCGGGGCTGACAGCTGTGTCCCCTGCAGGTCAGTACTGCACCGAGGACGTGGATGAGTGCCAGCTCATGCCAAACGCTTGCCAGAATGGCGGGACCTGCCACAACACCCATGGTGGCTACAACTGCGTGTGCGTCAATGGCTGGACCGGCGAGGACTGTAGCGAGAACATCGACGACTGCGCCAGCGCCGCCTGCTTCCATGGCGCCACCTGCCATGACCGCGTGGCCTCCTTCTACTGCGAGTGTCCCCACGGCCGCACAGGTGGGTGCCCTGAGGCCCAGGTGGGCTCGAGGGGCTCACGTGGGCCAGGCTTGACCTGTGTGACCTCACCCAGGGACTGTGGCCCTCTGGCGCCCAGGATAACCCGAAAGGGCCTTTCTGGTCCGGGACCATGGCCAGTGGTCGCCATGAGTCTCCCAAAACATCCCGAGTGTCCCGGGATGCTTGATGGGGTCATGGCAGGCAGCTCCTCCCGGGTGTCAGTGACAATGGACCCAGCAGTGGGTGGTGCACCGTGCCTGGCCCAGGGTCCATGCCCGCTGACGGCCGCCGCCTGCCCAGGTCTGCTGTGCCACCTCAATGATGCGTGCATCAGCAACCCCTGCAACGAGGGCTCCAACTGCGACACCAACCCTGTCAACGGCAAGGCCATCTGCACCTGCCCATCGGGGTACACGGGCCCAGCCTGCAGCCAGGACGTGGACGAGTGCTCGCTGGGTAGGTGCTGACACGGGGGGCGTGGCCAGGAGCCATGGCAGCCTGGACCCAGAACCAGTGGGACGACCCTGGCTTCAGGGGGTGCCCGGTTGGACTGGGGATAGGACCCTGCCAGTGTGATGGGGGGGTGTGCAGTGAGGTGTCGCAGGGGCCAGGGGGCCTGTGCAGCCTCTCACCCGTGTGCCCTCGCCAGGTGCCAACCCCTGCGAGCATGCGGGCAAATGCATCAACACGCTGGGCTCCTTCGAGTGCCAGTGTCTGCAGGGCTACACCGGCCCCCGCTGCGAGATCGACGTCAACGAATGCGTCTCGAACCCGTGCCAGAACGACGCCACCTGCCTGGACCAGATCGGAGAGTTCCAGTGCATCTGCATGCCTGGTGTGTCCGCCGGGGCCAGGGTGGGAAACCGAGTCGAGCCTGGGCAGCCTTGGGGGGGCAGCCTGGGAACATCCATGGGACGCATCCCCTTGCATGCCTTCTGGGCCTACAGCCTGCACGGGGCATGGGGAAACTGAGGCCAGGCCACAGGGCTAGCAGAGCATGGGGGCAGAGCTAGGTAGTTGAGGGTGCTGGGCCGGGGGCTGCAGGGGAGCAGGTGCATGGGGGGCCTGTGGTGGCTGGGATACTGGGCTGGAGGCAGACGTGGTTTCCGCCCCAAGTCACCAGCTGTGCCCACTGGGGCACTAGGGCCACTTGTGCTCCCCTCACCATTCCCCCCTCACTGTTCCCCCACCCCACAGGCTACGAGGGCATGCACTGTGAAGTCAACACGGATGAGTGCGCCAGCAGCCCCTGCCTGCACAACGGCCGCTGCCTGGACAAGATCAATGAGTTCCAGTGCGAATGTCTCATGGGTGAGCGCCGCCCCTGCCTGGCCCTGGCATTGCCCCTGGGCCGTCTGCACCCCAGCCTGGGCTGGGCCTGCTCTCCTGAGGGGTGCCTGGCCATAGGGTTGTGTTCTGGCTGCCAGGAGAGTGAGGGTTTTGCCTTATGAGTGGATGGGGTGTTTTCAGGCTTCCCTGAAGGGCAAGACCTGGCAGGGGGTGAGTGGGAGCTCGCCCCGGGGTCGTGGTGGTGGAGCCCAGGCCCAGAGACCCCCCTTGATCTGGTGCAGCCCCTCCTGCCTGGAGAGAGGGGTGTACCAGGAGTTGCGGTGCCCAGACAGGGAGGAGGCTCCAGCCTGGCGCTCTGAGGGCTGGGAGGGAGGCCAGCCTGCCATGTCCCCTGCTGAACCGCATGCCAGCTGCAAGGCCAAGGTATGCAGGGAACCAAGTGGGGCAGGCTGGCCTGCAACGGAGATGATGGCCGCCCCGGGCGGACTCGGAGGAGCTTGTCGGAGGCCTGTGTGAAAGGTGTTTCCATCTGTCCCAGGGCTGGGGGCACAGAGCCCAGAGCCCAGGGAAGCGCTGCCGGCCCAGGCCTCCCGAGACATAGATTAGCCGTCCCAGACACCGGAGCAAGGGGAGCCCCATTCTCAGCCCGGCTCCGCCGTAGCCATAGCAACCCAGTCGGTTTGGGAAAAAGGCCCCTTCTGTGGCAGTGAGGGCGTGCGGTGCTGGCGGACGGGCTTTGATCCGGGGGGCAGGCGGGCAGGCGGCAGGAGGCAGGGAGAGCCTGGGGCTGGCTGAGCCCAAGCTGAGTGTGCCCTGGGGAGCCCAGCCAGGCGCTCACTGCTGGGGTCTGGCCAGGGGTCCCTAAAGGGCCACCATGTTGTGGCACATGACTCCCTCTTCTCCCGGCCCCAGGCTTCACTGGGCACCTGTGCCAGTACGATGTGGACGAGTGTGCCAGCACACCCTGCAAGAATGGTGCCAAGTGCCTGGACGGACCCAACACGTACACCTGTGTGTGCACAGAAGGTGCGGGCCGGCGCCCACCAGTGGGGAGGAGCAGGGCACAGGGGAGGGGGCGCTCAGGGCTGTGAAGGTGACAAGGTCAAGGACACCTCGGTCTGGGCCACCTAGTTCAGAGGCCGGGAGCACAGCTCAGCCCCAATCCTGGGGGGGTGGGAACGCCCCTTGACAAGACATGCCCGGAGCCCTCCTCGGATGGGCACAGGCGACCCCAGGTCCGGTCGCAGGTGTCCTGGGAGCAGCCAGCCCTGAGTCCTCCCGTGCCCACCCCTCTCGCGATCCAGGGTACACGGGGACGCACTGCGAGGTGGACATTGATGAGTGTGACCCAGACCCCTGTCACTACGGCACCTGCAAGGACGGTGTCGCCACCTTCACCTGCCTCTGCCGCCCAGGCTACACGGGCCACCACTGCGAGACCAACATCAACGAGTGCTCCAGCCAGCCCTGCCGCCACGGGGGCACCTGCCAGGACCGCGACAATGCCTACCTCTGCTTCTGCCTGAAGGGGACCACAGGTAGCCGGCCGGGTGGGGGCCAGGAGCAGGAGCAGGCAGGTGGCCAGTGGGCAGGGCGGGCCCAGGAACTGACCGTCACGTGCCATCCCTTCAGGACCCAACTGTGAGATCAACCTGGACGACTGTGCCAGCAGCCCCTGCGACTCGGGCACCTGTCTGGACAAGATTGACGGCTACGAGTGTGCCTGTGAACCGGGCTACACGGGTGAGTGGCCCTGTGCCTGGGGGCTGGCCGGGCTGTGCCCCGAGGTCAAGGTCAGCCACAGTCCTGGGGCTGCCGAGGGGCTGGGTTGGGGGCTTTGGAGATGGCCAGGGCCCGGTTGCAGGGCCGCCCACCCGGGCGGACTGTGGTCTGCGGCAGAGACCGCACCAGGGCCACAGCTACAGCCGGCACCACGCCGGGCCCCCACATACCTCTTGTTCCTGGTCAGGGTAGGCCTGGGCCGTGTTGGCACAGTGGCCCTGCAGGCCAAGAGGGAGTGCCAGCCCTGAGGCCAGGCTCAGGGACCTGCCTCTGTGGCTCACCAGTGCCTTTGAGCAGGTCCCTCTGCCTCTCTGGGCCTCAGATTCTCATCAGCCAGGGCCATAGCAGCACCTGTCCCCTGGGGCACCTGGGAGGATGACCTGAGTGGGTGAACCCTGGCACAGGCACCGTGACCTGAGACAGTTTCTGACACCTGGAAGGATGAGGACAGAAGCGTGATCGTCCTGGCTTAGCAGCCCGGGAGACCGAGGCCCACGTGGGTTGGGGCCTGACACACCCCTGCTTGCCACAGGGAGCATGTGTAACATCGACATTGACGACTGTGCGGGCAGCCCCTGCCACAACGGCGGCACGTGTGAGGACGGCGTCAACGGCTTCACCTGCCGCTGCCCCGAGGGCTACCACGACCCTACCTGCCTGTCCGAGGTCAACGAGTGCAACAGCAACCCCTGCGTCCATGGAGCCTGCCGGGACAGCCTCAACGGGTACGCCCAGGAGCCGGTTGTGGGAACGCACCAGTCCCAAACCCAGGGAGTTCTGCCACCGGGAGGGTGCCACCTCTCAGGGTTGGGATGGGCCAGAAACAGGCTTTGGACGGGGCCGAGCAGCAGGGAGCATCCCTCAGGGATGCCCACGCCTCTGGGCCTTCAGTCGGCCGGCAGTCCACACCTGGCAGCTCTGTGCCTCTCGTCCTCGTGGGCTGCATGGTGGGCTCAGGACACAGGCCCAAAGTGACCCCAGAAATGCATTTGCATGGTGACAGCGGCAAGTTATTCTGACGCCATGATGTGCCCGGCACCACTCTGCCTGGATGGGACCATTTAATTCAGCAGGGACTCCATTGCCCTCATGTGGCACAGAGAAGGCACATGCTTTGCTCGGGGCCACACAGCAGGCAAGTGGTAGAGGCCTTTCGCAGCGCCCCACTGCCCTGCACTTGGCCCAGTCCCCTCACTAACGAGCCACACCCCGCCGCAGTCTTGGGTATAGGAAGCACTGTGGCCCCCACTTTATTTATTTTGAGACAGAGCCCCGCTCTGTTGTCAGGGGTGAAGTACGGTGCTCACTGCAACCTCCACCTCCCAGGATCGGGTGATTCTCCTGCCTCAGCCTCCCAGGTAGCTGAGACTACAGGCATGTGCCACCACACCGGCTGAATTTTTGTATTTCTAGTAGAGACAGGGGGTGGGGGTGTTTCACCACGTTGGCCAGGGTGGTCTCGAACGCCTGGCCTCAAGTGACTCGCCCACCTTGGCCTCCTGAAGTGCTGGGATCACAGGCGTGAGCCACTGCACTCGGCCCGCCCCCACTAAAGGACTCTGCGGGTCTGAGTGGATGAGCACCTCCGCCAGCCCGGGGCGGTTGCGGAGCCAGGAGTGCCCAGACCCCGGCCGTGCTGCTGGGGCCTCCCTCAGCCTGCGGTGTGGTCCCCCTTCCAGGTACAAGTGCGACTGTGACCCTGGGTGGAGCGGGACCAACTGTGACATCAACAACAACGAGTGTGAGTCCAACCCTTGTGTCAACGGTGGCACCTGCAGAGACATGACCAGCGGCTACGTGTGCACGTGCCGGGAGGGCTTCAGTGGTGAGTGGGCTGGGCACTCCTCAGTGTGGAGGGATGCCTGCAAGTCAGAGGAGCTGCAGGCCCAGCATCGGGACCCGGGTCCAGCTAGCGCCTTGCACGGTGTCTCCCTCCACTGTCAAAGCCTTAGCTCCAGGCTGCCGGCTCTCGGGGACTAGGGGCGTGGTGGGGGGGGTGGGCGGGAGCAGGCTCAAGGCTGCTGTGGCGGGGCCCTGCTAAGGTGCCTGGGGTGCTGGACATGCCAAGCGCTGTCCCTTCCCTCCAGGCCCCAACTGCCAGACCAACATCAACGAGTGTGCCTCCAACCCGTGTCTGAACCAGGGCACATGTATTGATGACGTGGCAGGGTACAAGTGCAACTGTGTGCTGCCCTACACAGGTGAGGGGCGGGGCCTACACTGGATGGGGCGGGGCCTACACTGAATGGGGCGGGGCCTATGCTGGAGCTGGTGGGGCCAGGGGTGGGGGTGGCCTGGGAAGCCGTGACTGTAGGGTGAAGTGGTGTCTTTCTTGGGGCTGGGCCTTCTAGAAGGCTCTGCTCCTTACTGAGTGCCTTAGGCCCCTGCAGCATGTGGCCCTTGCCCTGGGGGAGGTCTTGGCAAGTTAGCGAAAATACAGGATGCCTGGGAGAAATTTTTCGCGTTAGCATATGTTTTGCCTGGCAAGCCTGTCGCAGGACGCAGGTGAACCCTTAGCAGGGCCGGGCCTGGGCCCTTGGCCTTCGTGCTCCCAGCGCCCACCCTGCTGGGAGCCTCTGGGGGCCGGCTTCCCCACCCCCACCAGCCGGGCCTGAGGGATTCCTTTGACGGCGGGCCCTCTTTGTGTGCTGGGAACAAGGAGCCCTCTGTTTGGGCTGAGCAAGGAGGGGGAAGTTTCCCCAACTGTCCGGCCCCTGCCGTTAACCAGCCAAGGGGACCGCAGGAAATGATCTCCTCTAGAAAAGACAAAGAACAGTCCACAAGCACCAGGGTCCTGGGGCTCCCCGGGTGCAGGCGGAGGGCACTGCCACAGGGCATGGTCAGGGTGAGCCTGCCTGGGCCAGGCGGCCGGGCTGGAGCTCCCACGCCTGCGGTTCCCATGACATCCAGCAGCCTGTGGTGGCCAGAATGCTGTTTTCTTTGACTGAAGTTAGGGACCTGGATTTTCTCTCCCATGTCGGTCAGTGAGGACCCTCCCTCCGCGGCCGGGTGCCCCTGTCCCTTTTGGACACATTGATCGGGCCGGCAGGAGGCGCGGCAGTGCTGACCCGCTTCCTATCTGCCGGCTTCCTGCTTCCTTTTGCACAATTGTCGGAAACTCTGGCGCAGTTCCTGCCTGCCCAGGTCACCGTGGAAACCAATAGGAAGAGAGGCCCTGGAAAGTCGCCCCAGCAGGCCAGGGAGATAATAGGGGACGGGGAAGATAACGCGGTCCCCACGGCTGTAAACAGGAAGCTCCGCCATGGGGCTGTGCAGAAAAAGGCACTCGGGGGCGCACGTGGTTCCCACACGGTCTTTGCCAGACACCCTGCATGGTCCCAGAGCTCCCCAGGTTGTGCCCGAGGCCCGCGACATGCAGGATGTGCTGGGGGCCTGCCCCCTCCATCACAGCCCTCGTTCCTCAGGCTCCCGTGACAGGTGTTTGCCACCTGTGACACCCAGTCCCAGGATTGATTTCAGGCTAGGGCCTTTCCTTGACACCTGGAGATGAGGAGGGGGCTGGCGTCAGGGGTGGGCCCAGGTCCCTGGAGTGTGGTGGAGCCCACGAGAGTGAGGCCGCCTCTCCTGGTGCAATCCTTGTTCCTGGGTGCTCCTGGCGGGGTGAGGCCTAGACTGTGTCCCGCTGCTGACCGGGAACGAGGGGTGGCTTCTGAGTGTGATGTTAGTGCAGCTTGTCTTCAGCATCCCCCATCTGTGCTCCGCTCCTCCCCTGGTCAGGGTTCTGGCATAGCAGGGAGTGCGCAGGGGTCCTGGCGCACATTTGCCTCCCCACGGGACCAGCCAGCGGCACTCTGATGGTGGAAAGGCCAGCAGGTGGTGGCCCGATGGCCTTCATTTGGGAGATCCCTCCGGGTGAGCCCCCGAGGTCACACGTGTCTCCTTCCCGCAGGCGCCACGTGTGAAGTGGTGCTGGCCCCGTGCGCCCCCAGCCCCTGCAGAAACGGCGGGGAGTGCAGGGAATCTGAGGACTACGAGAGCTTCTCCTGCATCTGCCCCACGGGCTGGCAAGGTGAGGCTGGCCAGGGCCCAGGAGGGGCTGGGACCAGAGGTCAGGACGTCTGCGGAACACAGGCAGCTCCCAGGCAGGCCGGACGAGTCTTTGGAGAGGGGCCCTGGTTGGAGAAGCTCTGGAGTCAGGAATCGACCCTGGAGCGCCCTTCCCAACTTGAGTTCCTGTGACCTTAGATCAAAATCAGGGGAGAGAGGATGGTCCTGGGGCCATGGAGGCCCACTCCTGGGGGTCGGGAGAGGCCCCAGGACCCAGGTGGGCCTGCCTGCGAAGGGCTTGGAAGGCTGGGGAGCTGCTGGTGACCGACCGACCGGCCCCTCCCGCCCTGCAGGGCAGACCTGTGAGGTGGACATCAATGAGTGTGTGAAGAGCCCGTGCCGGCACGGGGCGTCCTGCCAGAACACCCAGGGCGGCTACCGCTGCCACTGCCAGGCCGGCTACAGCGGGCGCAACTGCGAGACGGACATTGACGACTGCCGGCCCAGTGAGTGCCTGCAGCTCCGGCGCCTCCGGGGAGCTCTCCGGCCTCAGTTTCCCGGGGCAGGGTTGGTGCTCGTGGCGCCGGCTGTAAGAGCCCAGGGAGGCCTGAGTGTGGCTGGGAGGGTCAGGCCGGGTGTAGGGGATGTGCTGAGGGTTGGACTGGTTGGTTCAGGAGGGCCCCAGAGCTGGCCGTCCAGCTTCCAGCCCCTCGACCCTCCCCGCACTTCTCTGCGGGACGGCGCGGGAGTCACGGTGACTCCTCCCATGGCTCTTCCCTGAGCCGAGGCGGGCACGGGGCCCAGCCTACACCCTCACCTGGCCCTTGTCAGGCCCCACTTTGGGGCAGGGCTCTCAGGCCTCCCAGCCCTGCTTCACAGAGGCTGAGGTTTGCAGAAGCCGGGGGTCTCGTTGGCACCCACCACAGGCACAGGCAAGAACTGTCACCCTCCCCTGCTCGGTCTGTGAAGCCTGCGAAGCCGTCCCCTGCCCTGGGGCGTGAGGACAGGAGCAGGTGGGGAGAGTAGACCCCAAGCACGGGACATGGGGGTGACTCGGCCTGCAGGCACCGGGGCTCCCCACCAGACATCTCTGTCCCGGGGTGGCTGGCTGCAGCCTCGGCCCCAAAGAGCTGGGCCGTCCCCAGCCTCGCAGCCTTCTCAGCCTCTCCCGCAGGTGCGGGTTTGTGCCTGCCCCTCACACGCCCCCTTCCATCCCCTCCCAGACCCGTGTCACAACGGCGGCTCCTGCACAGACGGCGTCAACACGGCCTTCTGCGACTGCCTGCCAGGCTTCCAGGGCACTTTCTGTGAGGAGGACATCAATGAGTGTGCCAGTGACCCCTGCCGCAACGGGGCCAATTGCACGGACTGCGTGGACAGCTACACGTGCACCTGCCCCGCGGGCTTCAGCGGGATCCACTGTGAGAACAACACGCCCGACTGCACGGAGAGGTGCGCGGGGCTCGCGGGAGGCCAGGGAGGAGACGGCGCTGCGGGGTGTGCAGCCTCTGGCTGCCTGGCGCCCCAAGCAGGCGTCCGCCCAGGCCCAGTGGTCACTTAGCGCCATTGCGTGGAGTCCAGACACGATTCAGGGCACCGACACGTCCCTCCTGACAGGGCTGTTGTGACCTCCACCTGTGTCCTGCGCCAGGAACCCCAGTAGTCTCTAGTCAACAACAGCGAGAACTCTGTCAGTCTTGTCTTGTTTTTGCTGTGGTTGCCAGGAAGCTCAGTGGTAAAGTCAGTCTCGCTCCTGGTGTCTGACGTCATCACCTCCCGTGTTGCTGGGACGGGTTCCGGTTTCTCTCTCGTTCTGACTTTAACCACCCTGCTGCTATGCACTGAGAAAAGCTCCTCTTGACTTATAAAGAAAGCAGGGAGGGGGACGCGACGTGGTGTGAGAGCCGGGCCCCAGGCTCCCGCTAGCCTCCCCGGGTCAGCCAGGCCGCTCTGCGTCTGTCCTGGCCATTAGGCACCTCAGTGCTGAGCAGAGGCGAGGTGCTGGCAAGGCAGGGTCTGCTACAGCGAGGACCCACCAGTGCCTCCCGCTCAGCCGCCCCCACCCACCCACCCACAGCTCCTGCTTCAATGGTGGCACCTGCCTGGACGGCATCAACTCCTTCACCTGCCTGTGCCCACCCGGCTTCACGGGCAGCTACTGCCAGCACGACGTCAACGAGTGCGACTCGCAACCCTGCCTGCACGGCGGCACCTGCCAGGACAGCTGTGGCTCCTACAGGTGCACCTGCCCCCAGGGCTACACTGGCCCCAACTGCCAGGTGAGTGCACAGCCACAGGTGCCCGAGGAGGGACCCTGAGGGGGGGTGCCTGCCTGCGGGGGGTAGGAACAGTCACCCCTAGGCCCCACTGTGTAGGCTCGGGGCCCTTACACCCCTGAGCGGAGTGCTTCTGGGGATCTGAGCGGCCAGTGAGGGAATCTGATGTGGGAGCAGCAGCCAACTTCATTTCAATCCCTGGTTTCTGCAGCCAGGGCGGGAGCTCAGGAACTAGGGGATTGAGGAAAGACGCTGCTTTGAGCAAGGGCCGAGAGTGGTCTGGACCTGCTGAGGGCCCTGAGGGAGACCCAGCGCAGCTGGTCCTGGTGTGGGGCGGTGGGGAGTCCAGGGGCCACAGTTTCCACTTCTGTAGAATGGGTTGTGAGCCGGGATGGAATGGGGCTCCTTGGAGGATGTGCATTCTGAACCAGGAAGGGGGTGGCCAAGGGGGATGGCCTGGGGGCTGTCCTGGGTGGGGTGGCCTGGGGTGCCCGGGGGAGGCCTGGGAGTGGCCTGAGGGGGTGGCCTGGAGGGCTGGGGGGCCGGCTGGGGGGATGGCCTAGGGGGTGGCCCCGGGGATGGCCACGGGGCTGGGCACCCAGTTGACCCCAGCCTGTCCCCAGAACCTCGTGCATTGGTGTGACTCCTCGCCCTGCAAGAATGGGGGCAAATGCTGGCAGACCCACACCCAGTACCGCTGCGAGTGCCCCAGTGGCTGGACCGGCCTGTACTGCGACGTGCCCAGCGTCTCCTGTGAGGTGGCCGCCCAGCGGCAAGGTAACCTGCTGTGCCCAACTGCCCGGGTCCCGGCCCACTGAGGTCCTCCGTGGGCCTGGGCCTCACCTGCCCCCCCCACCCCATCCCCCGCAGGTGTTGACATTGCCCACCTGTGCCAGCACGGGGGGCTGTGTGTGGACGCCGGCAACACGCACCACTGCCGCTGCCAGGCGGGCTACACCGGCAGCTACTGTGAGGACCTGGTGGATGAGTGCTCTCCCAGCCCCTGCCAGAATGGGGCCACCTGTACCGACTACCTGGGTGGCTACTCCTGCAAGGTGGGGGTCCATCCTAGGGTGGGGGTTGTGGCCTGCACTGGTGTTGCCACACACCTGACCCTGACTGGGAGCTGGCACCAGGAAGAAAACCTAATAGGCCCATGCATTGTCCGGGATCATTAAGGGAGAGCTGGGGTAATCAGGGTAGACTTCCTGGAAGAGGTGGCCTGTGGAGAGCCCGAAGGAGGGTGAATATGCTGAGAAGTGGGAGGGGGTTCTTCCTCTAGATTATATCTGGGCTTGGTCAGCACCTACCCAGAGGCCCTCACCTCTATCCTACAGGACGGGGTCCGCCCAGCCCCATCAGGCAGTTACTCTGGTCACCGAGGCCCCGCCAGGGTCTGCTGAGGGCGGGCGGGGGAGGTCTCCCTCCAGGTCTGACAGGAGCGAGGGGCCCATGCTTCGCAAGACCTGAGGGCAGGTCACGTGGCCCTGCCAGCCCTCACAGTGGAGTGGGGGAGTGCCACGTCCTGGCCCCAGCTGAGCCCCCGGTTCTGTCGCCTGCACAGTGTGTGGCCGGCTACCACGGGGTGAACTGCTCTGAGGAGATCAATGAGTGCCTGTCCCATCCCTGCCAGAACGGGGGCACCTGCCTCGACCTCCCCAACACCTACAAGTGCTCCTGCCCACGAGGCACGCAGGGTAAGGGCCACCGCACGGAGGGCCGGCGTCCGGGCATCCAGGGCCAGGGCGGGGGCAGGGCAGGCACCCCAAGATCGGCCAGAGGTATCCAGGAACCACTCAGAAACTCCATCTTCCTGTGAGGCCAAGGCCAGTGCAGAGCTGCCCAGGGAAGGGGCCCAGAGCAGGGGTCCCAGCGGGAAAGATGTCTCCACTGCAGCCTCCGCACCTGCCTCTCCTGAGCGTCCGTGCAGCCGCAGACCAGAGCACTTGTCTGGGAGGAGCACGGGGCTCGGCAGGGCGGGGGTGTGGCGAGCGCGGGCCCCTGATAGTGCCTGGCCCCGCAGGTGTGCACTGCGAGATCAACGTGGACGACTGCAACCCCCCTGTCGACCCCGTGTCCCGGAGCCCCAAGTGCTTTAACAACGGCACCTGCGTGGACCAGGTGGGCGGCTACAGCTGCACCTGCCCGCCGGGCTTCGTGGGTGAGCGCTGTGAGGGGGACGTCAACGAGTGCCTCTCCAATCCCTGTGACGCCCGCGGCACCCAGAACTGCGTGCAGCGCATCAACGACTTCCACTGCGAGTGCCGTGCGGGTCACACCGGTGGGTGCCGCGCCCGGGCGGGTGGGGCCCACAGGGCGGCAGGGTGCGCCTCTCACTGCCCCGCTCGCCCCCGCAGGGCGCCGCTGTGAGTCAGTCATCAATGGCTGCAAGGGCAAACCCTGCAAGAATGGGGGAACCTGTGCCGTGGCCTCCAACACTGCCCGCGGGTTCATCTGCAAGTGCCCTGCGGTAGGTGCCAGGGTGCAGGGGGATGGGGGCCCTCCGGGGAGGCACCTGGAGAGGTCCAGATGTGGGCCTCGGGGCGAAGGCGGGGCAGCAATGTCACCCCGATGTCATTTCTTTAGTTTCAATAAATGAGTTTTAGAGGCATTTTAGGTTTGTAGAAAAATGGAGGGAAGGTGGAGTCCCTGGGGCAGCTCCCGCATAGGCGGCTCCCCTACTTAGCAGCTTGCATCAGTTTCACGTCAGTTTCACTTCGGAGCCAAAGCACTTACACGTTGTTACCAGCGCCAGCCCTTCCTCTACCTGGGGCTTGCCCTTCGCTTTGCGGTTGTGGGTTTGGGCTGAGGTATGACACGCGTTCCCACCCTCGCAGGATCGTGGCAGAGAGTCCCCACCCTAAAGTCCCCAGCGTTCCGCCAATTTACCCCTTCCTCCATCTGCCGACCCCCGGCACCCCCTAATCTTTCTCCATCTGTAGAATGTTTTGTAAAGGGTTTTGCTGCTGGGGACGAGGGTGCAGGCTGCCTCCCAGGTCAGGAGAGAGTGGTGGCACTGCCGGCCGGGGGCTGGGCTCGACGTGGCTGGGGGTGGCCCACCCTGACACCATCCCGTCTTCCCTCTTGGGCAGGGCTTCGAGGGCGCCACGTGTGAGAACGACGCACGCACCTGTGGCAGCCTGCGCTGCCTCAATGGCGGCACCTGCATCTCTGGCCCGCGCAACCCCACCTGCCTGTGCCTGGGCCCCTTCACGGGCCCTGAGTGCCAGTTTCCTGCCAGCAGCCCCTGCCTGGGTGGCAACCCCTGCTACAACCAGGGCACCTGTGAGCCCACATCCGAGAGCCCCTTCTACCGCTGCCTGTGCCCCGCCAAATTCAACGGGCTCCTGTGCCACATCCTGGACTACAGCTTCGGGGGCGGGGCTGGGCGCGACATCCCCCCGCCGCAGATCGAGGAGGCATGCGAGCTGCCCGAGTGCCAGGAGGACGCGGGCAACAAGGCCTGCAGCCTGCAGTGCAACAACCACGCGTGCGGCTGGGACGGCGGCGACTGCTCTCTCAACTTCAACGACCCCTGGAAGAACTGCACGCAGTCTCTGCAGTGCTGGAAGTACTTCAGCGACGGTCGCTGTGACAGCCAGTGCAACTCAGCCGGCTGCCTCTTCGACGGCTTCGACTGCCAGCGCGCGGAAGGCCAGTGCAAGTACGGCTGCGGGGTGGGCCGTCCCCGCGGGGGCGAGGGAGGACCCGTGCTTGGACATGGCCTGGATTGGGCCCAGAGGCCAGCATGCAGTTCCCAAAGCTCCGTCCAACGGGTGCAGGGACGTCCCCCGAGGCCGGCCGCGGGCTGGAGGCACCGGGACGGTCCGGGGTCGGGTGCGAGGCCCCCCAAGGAAGGCGGCCTGAGCATGTCCCACCCCCTACAGTCCCCTGTACGACCAGTACTGCAAGGACCACTTCAGTGACGGGCACTGCGACCAGGGTTGCAACAGCGCGGAGTGCGAGTGGGACGGGCTGGACTGCGCAGAGCATGTGCCCGAGAGGCTGGCGGCCGGCACGCTGGTGGTGGTGGTGCTGATGCCGCCAGAGCAGCTGCGCAACAGCTCCTTCCACTTCCTGCGCGAGCTCAGCCGCGTGCTGCACACCAACGTGGTCTTCAAGCGCGACGCAAACGGCCAGCAGATGATCTTCCCCTACTACGGCCGCGAGGAGGAGCTGCACAAGCACCCCATTAAGCGCGCCGTTGAGGGCTGGGCCACACCCGGCTCCCTCCTGGGCCAGGTGAAGGCCTCCCTGCTCGCTGGTGGCGGCGGGGGCGGGCGGCAGCGGAGGGAGCTGGACCCCATGGACATCCGCGGGTGAGTGAGGCCCAGCACCCGCCATCAGTCCCCGAACCTCTCCTGGGCTCTCCCCCATGGTCCCGCAGCCCCTCATGGCCGGCGCCAGGGCAAGCAGTACTCTCTCCACTTTACAGTAAAAGAGACAGAGGTTCTGAGAGGACCTGGGACTTCAGGGCCCACATGGGCAAGGAGAAGAGGCAGCATTCCAGCTCAGGGCCCTGACCCCTCGGCCACGCCCTGACCCCTCGGCCACACCCTTCCCCGGGCCACGCCTTCCCCAGGCTGGGCAGGTGGCAGTCCTGTGCCCAGTAGGTGATTTCAAGATTGAGCTGTGCCCGAAACACTGGGTACTACACTGATTAAAGCACAGTCTTCTGCTAGACGAGGAGGGTCATGCCTGTAATCCCGGCACTTTCGGAGGCTAAGGCAGGAGGAGCCCTTGAGCCCAGAAATTCAAGACTAGCCTGGGCAACATAGGGAGACCCTGTCTCTGCTTTCTTTAAAAAGTATTAAAAAAAAAAAAAGCTCTATCCTCCAGGGGCTCCCATAGGACTGAACAGACCCACCCCAGACAGGAATGCCGCTCGGTCATGGCATCTGCCTGATTTGAGCTGGAGAGGAGGCAGGTAGAGGTCCTGGAGGGGCCTTATGGACAGAGGAGGAGCTGGTGGGGAAGGGGGTCCCATGGTGGGAGAACACAGGTGGAGCAGCTTGAGTGCAGGGGGCACTCACAAGGCTCCTGCCCCCACCTACTCCACCTGGGGCAGCTGGACCCAGGGGCCAGGTCGGCTGTGCCCCTGGTGTGCCTGACCCTAGTGGATTTGCCCGTCAATTCTGCTGCCTTGGGGCAGCCCTGGAGATCAGAAGCATCATCTCATGGGCTGGATGGGATCCTGCTCATGGGAATCCAGCCTTGGGCAGCAGGAGCAGGGATCACCCCCAGCTCCCTTCACTGCACAGCCCACCACAGCTGTGCCCGCCCCCTCCTCACAACTGCACTTCCCACAGGGCCTGGGGATGGCTCCTGGGAGAGAACTGGGCTCCTGGCACATTCTCTGTCCCGAGATGAGGAATGTGTTTGTGGCACCAACGGGAGCCAGAGAGGGTGGCAGGGTGGGGCAGGGAGAGCGTGTTGGCAGTTGTCAGGGATGAGCTGTGATCCGCACTGGCCAGACTCCGGGGGCTGCAGGGCACTGGGCCCCTCTGGGGTAGCTGCTGTCAGACCTGGCTTCCCGCCACCCCAGGCTGTCCCGCCGTGTCCTGACTGTTGCGTCATGGGCCGCGGTGTCCTGGGGGCATCACCCTGGGCCGGCGGGTGGGGGAGGAAGCCTCGGGTCCCAGCCCCTGCCCGGTTGTCCCCCCAGCTCCATCGTCTACCTGGAGATTGACAACCGGCAGTGTGTGCAGGCCTCCTCGCAGTGCTTCCAGAGCGCCACCGACGTGGCTGCATTCCTGGGGGCGCTCGCTTCACTGGGCAGCCTCAACATCCCCTACAAGATCGAGGCCGTGCAGAGTGAGTATGGCCCCAGTTCTTGCCCCCAGCCCAGCACCACACGGAACAGGCTCCGCCTGCAGGGGATGATACCCCCCCCATGCCTCAAACACGCTGGCACTTTGTGCCAGTTGCCACCCATGGGTGTGTGCGTCACCGTCCGAGATGGGATAGCGCTTTTCTGGAATTTTCTGAATGGCACTCCGCCCCGACCTGTGGCGGTGACAGCTGCCGGTGAAGCCACTCGGGAACGAACCCATCCACGGGAAAGCGGGTGCCTGCTTCTCTCCCCACCCCTTCCCCCTGATGATTCTTTGTTGGGTATTATTTCAAAATCATTACGGCTTTTTTTAAAGGAAAAAAAGAGAGAGAGAGAAGAATTGATCGGTGTCATGTGAAGTGTTGAAGTTTGTATCTTGAAAATCCCTCTAAATCCTTTGTCTTAACAGCTCAATGCGAGTGCTGCGATTTGAAGTTGACTAATCCTCCTCCCTTAAAGGAGAAAAAAGTAAAAGCCGTCTCCAGATAGAGTCGGCTGCTGCAGGAGAGAATTTAGCGATAGTTTGCAATTCTGATTAATCGCGTAGAAAATGACCTTATTTTGGGGGGCGGGATGGAGGAGAGCGGGTGAGGAGGCGCCTGGCCACGGAGCCAGTCCGCTGCCCCCCGGCCGCCAGCCTGCTGTGTAGCCGCTGCCTGATGTCCGGGCGCCTGCCCCCTTCCCCTGTGTCCGCAGGTGAGACCGTGGAGCCGCCCCCGCCCGCGCAGCTGCACTTCATGTACGTGGCCGCGGCCGCCTTTGTGCTCCTCTTCTTTGTGGGCTGTGGGGTGCTGCTGTCCCGCAAGCGCCGGCGGCAGCATGGCCAGCTCTGGTTCCCCGAGGGCTTCAAGGTGTCCGAGGCCAGCAAGAAGAAGCGGCGGGAGCCCCTTGGCGAGGACTCCGTGGGCCTCAAGTGAGCAGACGCTGCCCCGGCTTCTGGGGGTCAGGGGATGTGGGACTTGGCCGGGCATCCTCACTGGAGGTCCACCTCCCATGCCAGGCCTGGGCTGGGAGCTTCCTAGGGGGCTTCCTAGGGAGCTGGCTCAGCCTCACTTCCTGACCCCTCACCCCCAGGCCCCTGAAGAACGCCTCAGACGGTGCCCTCATGGATGACAACCAGAATGAGTGGGGGGACGAGGACCTGGAGACCAAGAAGTTCCGGGTGAGTCGCTGGGCTCCTGGGCTCCTGGGCTCCTGCCACCGGCTACCCTGACACGGCTCTGCTCACTCCCCCAACTTAGTTCGAGGAACCCGTGGTGCTGCCTGACCTGGACGACCAGACAGACCACCGGCAGTGGACCCAGCAGCACCTGGATGCCGCTGACCTGCGCATGTCAGCCATGGCCCCCACGCCGCCTCAGGGCGAGGTCGACGCCGACTGCATGGATGTCAACGTCCGCGGGCCTGGTAGGGGTGCCAGCGGCCAGGACTTCCCCAGCCCCATGGCCCACCTCCCTCTCCCCTAAGCCCCAAGGCTGTGATATGGCCGATACTCTGCAAACTTAGAGTTGGGGGTGAGAGCTTTCATCCTTGGGGTGTTTCCCATTCCGAGTGGATGGGTGTCCCGGAGTCACCCTGTTCTTCCAGCAGTGCCCTCCTGGGTGATGCCGCAGGCTCACTCTGCACCTATAAATTAATCTCTTCTGAAACCTTCTTGAGACATGGAAAACATTGGTTTTCTTTCTTTCTGTTTTTTTTTGTTGTTGTTTGTTTTGAGACAGAATCTTGCTCTTGTCGCCCAGGCTGGAGTGCAGTGGCGCCATCTTGGCTCACTGCAACCTCCGCCTCCCGGGTTCAAGCAATTCTTCTGCCTCAGCCTCCCAAGTAACTGGGACGACAGGCGCCCGCCACCACATCCGGCTCATTTTTATATTTTTAGTAGAGACGGGGTTTCACCATATTGGTCGGGCTGGTCTCGAACTCCCGCCTGCCTTGGCCTCCCTCAGTGCTAGGATTACAGCGCGAGCCATCGCTCCTAGCCAAAGCGTTGATTTTCTAACTGCATGTTTCTGGTGCTGTTTTTTCCTGGGTGGGTTTTGGGTGCCGGGTCTTGGGCAGGTCAGGAAGCAAAGCTGCCGGGGTCTCCTTGCCTGCCTGGCGCTGACTGCTGGATTTGGCTCTGTCCACCGAGCAGCCCAGGTGGACTTCAGCTGCCCCCCAGTGGCTACCTGCGCAGGGTCACTGAGCGCTGGGCGGTGTGTCCACCACGTCGTGGCCCCTCCAGCTCAGGGCTGCTGCCCCCCTCCCCACGGGCTGCAGCTGGGCACCGGCCCTCCAGACTGAACACCCATCTCCTCTGCCCCTGCAGACGGCTTCACCCCCCTCATGATCGCCTCCTGCAGCGGAGGCGGCCTGGAGACGGGCAACAGCGAGGAGGAGGAGGACGCGCCAGCCGTCATCTCCGACTTCATCTACCAAGGCGCCAGCCTGCACAACCAGACAGACCGCACAGGCGAGACCGCCTTGCACCTGGCCGCCCGCTACTCACGCTCTGACGCCGCCAAGCGCCTGCTGGAGGCCAGCGCGGACGCCAACATCCAGGACAACATGGGCCGCACCCCGCTGCACGCAGCCGTGTCTGCCGATGCGCAAGGCGTCTTCCAGGTAGGCGGCGGCTGTCTGGGTGCCCACCTGCCCTCCTCAGGACAACGGGTGGTCCAGGGCAGTGGCTAGGCTTACGTGGCCCCGGGAGCCTGACCTTGAGCACAGCTGAGGCCAGAACAGCTGGTGCCTCCACCCGGGACTTTTGCAGTCAGCGACGTTCCAGGGGGAGGGCATCAGGCCCATCTGCGTCCTCCAGGGAAGCCAGGTAGAGGTGGGTCCCGCAGGAGGCCCGGGGAAGCTGCTGAGTGAGGCAGGGCCTCCCCACCCCCAGCAAGACAGGCTTCGGCAGGGTTGTGGGCCTTGCTCAAGGTCCAGGTCCCAGCGCTGCAGCTCCTCGCGGCCCCACCCCTGCCTCAGCCTTGGCTGCCGGTGCAGCCTGTGGCAGTAAGAAGGGTTTAGAGGCTGCCTCTCGGTGCCTGCAGACCTGGGGCTCAGCTTGCTGGCGAACTCGTGGCAAGAACGGATTTAGGGATTTGGATGCCTGGGTCTCCAGGGAACGTCCCTGGCAGGGACTGCTTTTGCAGTCACCCCTGCTGCAGGCCCCCAGGCTCCAAGCGGCCCCGGAGCAGGTTCAGATGGGCACAGCCCAGGGGGGTCACTGCAGAGCTTCTGGTTTCATGATTCCTTAGCTCGGGGCACGTTGTCATCCTGCAGAAATAAATGTAGGTGAGCGGAAGGAGCATCAAGGGGAGCCCCGTGCGGGCTTGGTGTGTGCCTCTCCCGGCACCTTTGCACAGATGTAGAAGTTCCCAGGTGCTTTTCAGGAATCAGGCCTGTGCTGCATGGCAAGTGGCCCCTGCCTTTTCTACCCACTGGTGAGCAGGGCCTGTCCCTCCCGCCAGAGGCCAAGGCCAGGCTGCACTGAAGGGCTGCCTGCCCCTCTCTGGGCGGAGCTGGACACTGGAGCTCTCGGTTCTAAGTCGGCTGTAGGGCCATGTGCGTGGCTTCATGAGTGCTCCCTCTTGGAGGCAGGGACTTGACCTCTCTGTTTTGGAGGTGGTCATGGCAGCTAGGACCACGGTGACGATTAGATGAGGCCACATGAGGTCACGATGGGCCCCACTGTCACCAGGGGGAGCAGCACAGCCCCTACCCCCGCCCGGCCCCTCTTCAGGGGCAGCCCATGGCATCCCGTCTTGCCCAGCCGTGCAGATCTCAGGAGGGTCTTGTCTGTGTCCGGAGGGCAGTGGGGCCTCCCGTCCAGGCATACATTCTGGGCAGGAGGCATCGGTGCATGTCTGCCCGGCACCCGCCTGAGCCTCTCCCTGTGGTCCAGATCCTGATCCGGAACCGAGCCACAGACCTGGATGCCCGCATGCATGACGGCACGACGCCGCTGATCCTGGCTGCCCGCCTGGCCGTGGAGGGCATGCTGGAGGACCTCATCAACTCGCACGCCGACGTCAACGCCGTGGATGACCTGGGTAAGCCCTCCAGAGCAGGCCTGTGCTGCTGCGGGGCGGGGCTGCCACAGGGAGGGTCAGACCAGGCTGCCGCCCGCTGGTCTCCAACCCACCCCATCTGCTTCCTTCACGCAGGCAAGTCCGCCCTGCACTGGGCCGCCGCCGTGAACAATGTGGATGCCGCGGTGGTGCTCCTGAAGAACGGGGCCAACAAGGACATGCAGAACAACAAGGTGAGCGTGAGGCCAGGACGCGAAGGGGGACGAGAGGTCCGAACCCACAGAGCTTGGGGAAGCGAGGGCCAAACCCACGGGGCGCAGGGAGGCAAGGCCTGAGCCACAGGGTCTCGAGGACTCCAGGGCCCGAGAACAGGCCCTGCCCACATGGTGCTGGCACCTCCTTAGCGCTCCTCCTCTCCTTCAGCCCCTGTTTATGGAGCCCTCCCAAGTGCAGGTCCACTGTCAGGACACGGCGGTGACCCGGTAGACCCAGCCCTGTCCCCCTGGACTGCAGTCGCAGTGGGGTGCACATCCCGGCGTGGGGAACGGTGGGCGGGGCGCACAGCCTGGCATGGGGAATGGAGCCCCTGTCACTGCGCTGTCACCGTCACCTGGACCTCACCTTCTGTCCCCAGCTGTCACCAGGCAGGGGTGAGGATGGGAGCGTGGTGACCCAGGTAGTATAGATTCAGCCAGAACACATGTGGCAGCCGCGCCCTGCGGGGCGGGGCGTCTTGAGGTGAATGTGAGCAGCTCTCCTCTAAGTGGAGCCGCCCCCAGCCCTCATCCTGGCCCTGCGCTTCCTGGGCGAGTCTGTGACCTGAGCAGCTGCTGTTGGGCTCCTGAGGCGCTCAGGGCACAGGTGCAGACGCCCCCACCTCCCTGCCACCCGAAGCCCCACCCCCGCCCCCAACTCCAGCTGCCCCCTCGGCATGTCAGGCTAAGCTGTCTCTGCCTCCCGGGCAAGGGCACACGGCAGGCCTGGGCACCCAGGCATGTTGGCCCAGGCACTCCCCGGTGCCACCACGGAGACTGGGCCCCAGAGGGCACTGAGGGCTGGGAAGCCCCTTCCCACTCCCTCAAAGCAGCTTCACCCAGACCTGTGGCGTGTCCATGACACAGAGGGGACCCCAGGAAGGGGCTTGGTGGCCGTCCAGATGACGAGCTCCCTCCCTGGTGCCCTCGCTAGTGCAGGAATTTCCTTCTGTGCCTTATTGTGGGCAGGGAAGAGGGGCTACAGTTGGTTAGATTTTCAATGAGGTCTGTGACCCCCCCTCATAAAGGTGGGGCGCTGCTGATCTAGGGTAGAGGACTGCACAGATCCCCCCTGGGTGGGTTTCAGAAGTTGTATTGAAGCCTTCACATTTAACAAGAGTCAGGCCAGGTGGTTGCAGGATGCAGGGCCCGGGTCCCGAGGAACGTCCTGTACCACCCCTCCTCCCCCGCTTGCCCCCTCGGAGGAGGTTGTACTGCTGCTCCCTCTGGTGATGGAGCCTTGGGGAGGGTCCCCAGGCCAGGCCTGGCTCCCCTTACCAGCCCCACCCTCACCTCCCAGGAGGAGACGCCCCTGTTTCTGGCCGCCCGGGAGGGTAGCTATGAGACCGCCAAGGTGCTGCTGGACCACTTTGCCAACCGGGACATCACGGACCACCTGGACCGCCTGCCACGCGACATCGCGCAGGAGCGCATGCACCACGACATCGTGAGACTGCTGGACGAGTCCAACCTGGTGCGCAGCCCACAGCTGCACGGAGCCCCGCTGGGGGGCACGCCCACCCTGTCGCCCCCGCTCTGCTCGCCCAACGGCTACCTGGGCAGCCTCAAGCCTGGTGTGCAGGGCAAGAAGGTCCGCAAGCCCAGCAGCAAAGGCCTGGCCTGCGGTGGCAAGGAGGCCAAGGACCTCAAGGCGCGGAGGAAGAAGTCCCAGGACGGCAAGGGCTGCCTGCTGGACAGCTCTAGCATGCTCTCGCCCGTGGACTCCCTGGAGTCGCCCCACGGCTACCTGTCGGACGTGGCCTCGCCGCCACTGCTGCCTTCCCCCTTCCAGCAGTCTCCGTCCATGCCTCTCACCCACCTCCCTGGCATGCCTGACACCCACCTGGGCATCGGGCACCTGAACGTGGCAGCCAAGCCCGAGATAGCGGCACTGGGTGGGGGCGGCCGGCTGGCCTTTGAAGCCGGCCCCCCACGTCTCTCCCACCTGCCCGTGGCCTCCGGCACCAGCACCGTCCTGGGCTCCAGCAGTGGAGGGGCCGTGAATTTCACTGTGGGTGGGTCCACCGGTTTGAATGGTCAGTGTGAGTGGCTGTCCCGCCTGCAGAGCGGCTTGGTGCCAAACCAGTACAACCCGCTGCGGGGGGGCGTGGCCCCAGGCCCCCTGAGCTCGCAGGCCCCCTCCCTGCAGCACAGCATGCTGGGCCCTCTGCATGGCGGCCTTGCTGCCAGCGCCCTGCCCCAGATGATGAGCTACCAGAGCCTGCCCAGCACCCGGCTGGCCACCCAGCCTCACCTGGTGCAGACCCAGCAGGTGCAGCCGCAGAACTTACAGATGCAGCCACAGAACCTGCAGCAACCAAACATCCAGCAGCAGCAAAGCCTGCAGCCACCGCTGCCACCACAGCCGCACCTCGGCGTGAGCTCCTCGGCCAGCGGCCACCTGGGGCGGAGCTTCCTGAGCGGAGAGCCGAGCCAGGGGGACGTGCAGCCGCTGGGCCCCAGCAGCCTGGCGGCGCACACCATCCTGCCCCAGGAGAGCCCCGCCCTGCCCACGTCGCTGCCGTCCTCGCTGGTCCCACCCGTGACCGCGGCCCAGTTCTTGACGCCCCCCTCGCAGCACAGCTACTCCTCCTCCCCCGTGGACAAGAGCCCCAGCCACCAGCTGCAGGTGCCCGAGCACCCCTTCCTCACCCCGTCTCCCGAGTCCCCCGACCCGTGGTCCAGCTCGTCCCCACATTCCAACGTCTCCGACTGGTCCGAGGGCGTCTCCAGCCCGCCCACCAGCATGCAGTCGCAGATCGCCCGCATTCCGGAGGCCTTCAAGTAAATGGCGTGCCCCACGGGACCCGGCTTCCTTTCCCAAGCCCTGCCGGCGTCGGTGTGCGCTCTGTGGACGCCAGGGCCGACCAGAGGAGCGTTTTTTAAAACACATGTTTTTATACAAAACAAGAAAAAGGATTTTAATTTTTTTTTAGTATTTATTTATGTACTTTTATTTTACACAGAAACACTGCCTTTTTATTTATATGTACTGTTTTCTCTGGCTCCAGGTAGAAACTTTTATCTGTTCTAAGAAAACAAGCAAGTCCTGAGAGCCAGGATTTTCCTACGTAGGATAAAAAGAATCTTCTGTGTTTATAAAATATAAGCAAAGATTCATGATTTATAAATGCCATTTATTTATTGATTCCTTTTTTCAAAATCCAAAAAGAAGTGATGCTGGAGAAGGGAAGTTGCACAGTGTGGTCCAGAAAGCTGGGGCGTCCAGGCTGTGCCCTCTCCCCGGCGCCCAGCAGCCCCGAGCCCAGGCCACTGCGACAGCATCATCTGTGTTTGTGAGAAGCTGCTCCCAGAGCTGAACTGAGGCAAAACCAACACACCTTCGGCACGTCGATCCGTTTGCATCTGCAATAGGAAACTTGAGTAAAAGGATTTGGCTTAGCTGTTTCCGTGTTTTTTTTAAATGATTTTTTGCAAGCATGATTTTGAACATGTGTTTTTGGAGTATGTGTGGCGAGAGCACAGCCGTGGTACCGTCATGAATCTTTGTTTCGGGTTCAGTATTACATAGTTGTTCATTGGTCTGGCGGGTTCTTGGTCTCTCCAGAACCGCCCTGGCCCCCTGGCCCATTCTTGAAATTTGGGCATCGTCCATGTGAGACATGAGATGTGTGGACCGTGGCACTCACCTGGGTCACACACGGAGGAATCCTGCCCCTTTCTGGGGAAAGACACTGCCTGGGCTGACCCCGGCGGCAGCCCCAGCATCTCAGCCCGAACAGCGTCCCCCAGGCCCCGAGGCCGACGCGCCGGCTCAGCCTGGGCCCCGGCTCAGCCTGGGCCCCGGCTCGCAGGACCCGACTCCACGTGGGCTCTTGGGTTTCGTAGGAGACCTGCCAGAGCCGGCTGCATCAAGCTGTGGAATGCCGTGGGCTGCGTCCTTCGGTCCTGTCCCCACGGCCCTGGCCGATGTGGGGGCGCACGGTCGGGCAGGAGCTGGAGGGAGGCGGGGGGCTGCTCTCTGGCCACCCCTCCTAGTTTGGGAGGAGCAGATTCTTGCGTTACCAAGTATAGCCTATGGCAGAAGAAACGTCTGTAAATATGTTTTTAAAGGTGGATTTTGTTTAAAAAATCTCAATGAATGAGTCTGTCGTGTGTCATGCTGATGAGGGACATCAGGTCCGGCTTGCTGGGGGAGCCTCAGCAGCCTCTGCACCGGGGAGGCTCCGCCGCCCACCGCGCTGCCTGCACTCCTCAGGGCAGCTTCCCCAGCTCTGGGGTGCCGAGCTGTGCCATCCCCGGGGGATGTGGCCAGACACGTCCCAAGATGTTGATTCTCACTGTGTTTTATAAAATAGAGTGTAGTTTACAGAAAAAGACAACTTTTTACAAAGTGATCTACATGCAAAACTGTAGATGACGTATTTTTTTCATCTTTTTTGTTAACTGATTTGCAATAAAAATGATACTGATGTTGAGCCGCTTCCACTCCCCTCTGCCGTGGCCTCTGGGAGGAAGGGAGGGAGGGTAAGAGGGCGGGCTGCCATGCTCCAAGGGAGCCAGGAGTCCTGGGCCCCTTCTGCTGGGAGAGTGACCAAGAGGCCGCCCAGTCCTGGCCCACAGGGGTGCGGGGCCAGGCTGTCTCTGGGGCTCCGTGGTGCCTGCAGCCTGCCTGGGCCAGGCTCTTGTAGGGAGATGGAGACACAGCGGTGAGGGGGTTGCCGCCCTGAGGGAGGGGGGCTCCTGTCTGGGGCGACCCGGCTCCCAGGACACCCGTGCGTGGTTCTGGCCCTCCTGGCAGCTTGGGGCTCTTCTGCTCCTCTTGGCGTCAGAGGGGCAAAGGCCCCACCCAGCCTTCCCTTCAGGGAGCCCTGCAGCAGTAGGGCGTGTAGGGAGGGCCTTGAGGCAGTGGAAGCCCCTCTGCAGGCTGCAGACCACGGGGAGGACTCTGCCCTCAGGAGAGCAGAGAGGGTGGCGGAAGCCTCTGAGCAGGGCAGCATGGGGCGTGGCAGAGTCGGGAAAGTTCTGCGGTCCCGGGGGCCTGGCTGGGCCATGCAGAGGCAGCGTGGTCCTGGAGCCCTACCCTGAGTCGAGCTGTTAGCCCTGCGCAGTGTGGGCCCCTTTTCTCCCGGCTGCCTGGGCCTCTGCCCGGCTCACACCTCCAGGGCAGGCCAGCGGCTTCAGACCAGAACCGTGGGGAGTCTGAGATCCTCTCTGGATTGCAAAGTGCTGCCCGCCCTGGGCCCAGCCTCTTCAGGGAGGCATGTGAGCCCAAGGCCTCTGCTGTGGCTGGGGCTGCATCTCCCAGGCAGTGCTGGGCACCAAGACCAGGGGGGCCACTGTGGATCTGCAGTGAGCAACCTGACCCTCGTCTTCCAAGGGGGTGGACCCAGCCTGAGTCCTCCCAGAAAACTCCCGGCACTCTGAACTTGCACTCCTGGAGGGCTGCCCAAAAGAAGGGAAAACGGACTCAAACCAACGCACGTGGCCGCCTGCTCTCCCAGCACCACTCAGGACAGCCGTGGATGGCCCGAGCATCCACTGCCAACGACGGGTCCGCAAAACCTGGCGTCCACTGTGATGATGACCTCAGGTCAGCTTGGCCGGGTCATCTCGCCAAACAGAGTGTGGCTCCCAGGTGTTCTGGATGAGGGTCGCATTTGCATCCACAGCCTGGGGAAGGCAGATCACCCTCCCCAGTGTAGGTGGGCGCCGTGTGGTCCGCTGAGGCCTGGGCAGAACGACAGCCCAAGTGCGAGGGGTCCCCCCACCCGGCCACTCGCGCTGGACATGGGTCTCTTCCTGCCCTCAGACTTCGACTGAAACGTCAGCTCTCCTTGGGCCTGGAGCCCGGCATCCTTTGGAGCCCGGCATCCTTCGGGCTCCAATGCCATCGGGCCTCCTGCCTGCCGCTGCAGACGCCGGGACCCGTGGGCCTCGCTGTCGCGTGGCGAGTCCCTGCAGTAACGCCTTCTTGCCAGCGGCACGTCCTACGGGCTCCACTTCCCCAAGGAGCCCTGTGATTGCCCAGTGGATATTACTCTGCCGTGGAGAAGGACGAGGCGCCGACGCCCGCCATGCAGAACAGCCGTGAAAGACGCCAGCCGCAGATGGCATGGCTCCGTTTCTGTGAAGTGCCCTTGGTAATTGAGCCCATGGAGATGGAAAGCAGTCTGGTGGTTCCCAGAGCCAGGAGGGGGAGGAAAGAGGAGTGGCTGCCAAAGGCCTGGAGTTTTACTGTGGGTTTTACTTTGGAGTGATGAAGATGCTCTGGACCTAGGGACAGGCGGTGAGTGCACACTGCTTCGAATGCACTAAATGCCAATAATGTGGACACTTTTTTTTTTTGAGACAGTCTTGCTCTGTCATTCAGGCTGGAGTGCGGTGGTCTGATCTCAGCTCACTGCAACCTCCGCCTCCACGTTCAAGTAATTCTGCCTCAGCCTCCCGAGTAACTGGGATTACAGGCGCCCGCCACCATACCTGGCTAATTTTTTTGTAATTTTAGTAGAGACAGGATTTCACCATGTTGGCCAGGCTGGTTTCAAATTCCTGACCTCAAGTGATCTACCTGCCTCGGCCTCCCAAAGTGCTGAGATGAACAGGTGTGAGCCACTGCGCCCAGGCCTAACATGTACGCTTTAAAGTGGTTAATTTTAGGTTCTGTGATTCTCACCTCGATATGTTATTCCTTTTAAATTAAAAAAATTTATTTTGAGACACGGTCTCGCTCTGTCGCCCAGGCTGGAGTGCAGTGGTACAATCAGAGCTCACTGCAGCCTCAACTTCCCAGACTCAGGTGATCCTCCTACCCTAGACTTCCCAGCAGCTGGGACTACAGGTGCACACCACCTCACCTGGCTAGTTGTTTTGTTATTTTTTGTAGAGACACGGTCCCACTTTGCTGCCCACGTTGGTCTCGAACTCCTGGGCTCATCCAATCCTCTCACCTCGGCCTCCCAAAGTGCTGGGATTACAGGTGTGAGCCACTACGCCTGGCCACATATGCAACTTTAACTATTTCCATAGCCACATAAAAATGTTGAAAAGAAATAGGCAAAGCTTATGTTAATACTACAGCTTAGTTAATCCAATATATCAAAATATTACTATTTCAACACATAACAAGTGAATGAGGTGTTTTACATTCCTTTTTTGGTTTTGGTACTATGTCTTTGAAATCTAGGGTTTACGGTACACTCACAGCACCTGGGTTGGGCCTGCCACATTTTCAGTGTTCAGTAGCTCCACATGGCTCATGGCTACCTTGCGGCAAGACTTCAGCCGGATGCCACGGGGCTCCAGACAGCTCCATCCAGTGCAGGAAATCAGGCAGTGTATCTTCAGCCTGGAGACTCACTCTACGCCACTGCCAGCATGAACCTTGAGTGTGGCGCTGCATCCCTCTGTCCAGAGCAAAGGAGGATCCCAAGAGCCAGGAGACTCACATATCAGGCCCCCTGGCAGACAGGGGTCCCCCCAATTCAAGAGGGAAGCTCAGTGCCATAGCCCCAGACTGCTCTGGGGACCGACAAGCCATGTGTCGCCTTCACCCCCAGTCTTACTTGCAAAGGGTGTCAGTGGGGCTGGACTGCCTGCTCAGTGGCGGAGCTGATTTCCTTCTTTGTGGCTCCTTCTCTCATCACGGGCCGATCCACGAACCACACCTGAGGAGCTCTGCTAGAGGGACAGCGCTGGGCACAGGCAGACGAGGGGGAGCGAGGGTCTGCCAGTAAAGGTTCCCGGCCTGGCGCCAGCGTACTCTTCTGTAAAAGTGTTTCAAAATGAAACCTAAACGTCATGGCCCAGCTCGGTCCCGATGTGTTGAAAGTGCTGGCGTGAGCAGAGGTCTCTCGGAGGGTCATCGCGGGGCCTCCCACATCACCCAGGCTCTGCAGATGAAGACTTAGGGTCCGTGAGTGAGCGCGCTTTGGGAAAGGTTGTTCTCCATCTGCGTTTGAAGGTGCCGGGTGGCGCCTCACGCGCCTGCCCCGAGGAGACTCCCGATCTGGTCACTGTGTCTCTTTGGTCACTCTCCACCTGGCAGCTGTTGTCCTGGCTGTTGCTGCACCTCAGTGTCCTCATGGGTCAAGTGGGGATCTGGGTGCTGGCCCTGGGCGTGCCATGGTGGGCGGCTGGTGCGCGCCAGGTGCGGGGTGAGGGCGCAGAAAGGGAACAGCTCTTGTCATCTGTACGAGGTTTTCGATCACGTTCTCCACCTGTATGCCGCGTTGGCACAGTTAAGCCTGGCGGCCTCTTCAGCAGGCGTCCTAACTGTCCACATTGTAAGGTGGACAAGTCCAGACTCATGGAGGTTGCAAGACTGAGCTGTAAAGTTTTATTTATGCCCAACACGACAGGTGCCGGGTGCCCAGGGCCTCAGAGGTGGGTTTCCGGCGTTCCTCACACAGCCTTGAACTTGCGGCCTGTTCCTGGACTTCACAGCACAGGCCACACTCTCCGTGTTTGTTGGGAATCTATCATTTCCTACAGAGTCACACACGATATTTGTGTGACTTTCGGCCTATCTTCTACTCTGCTGCGTGGCATTTTCTGGCGAAAGTGTCCTCTGGTGCACACAAACGTACCCATTCTACCATAGCCTCGGTCGTGCTGTTTGGCATTTCTTCATTTATCAAAATGAACCTTAGAAAAGTGTATGACTTCTGGCCAGGCGCAGTGGCTCGTGCCTGCAGTCGCAACACTTTGGGAGGCCGGGGTGGGAGGATCACTTGAGGTTAGGAGTTCGAGACCAGCCTGGCCAACATGGTGAAACACCCTCTCCACTAAAAATACAAAAATTAGCTGGGTACCATTGTGGGCACCTATAATCTCAGCTACTTGGGAGGCTGAGGCAGAAGAACTGCTTGAACCCGGAAGGCGGAGGTTGTAGTGAGCTGAGATTACGCCACTGCACTCCAGCCTGGGGGACAGAGTGAGACTCGGTCTCAAAAAAAAAAAAAAAAAAAAAAAGGCTATGACTTTACCTTTTTTTTTCTTTTTATGGAGATGGAACCTTGCTGTGTTGCCCAGGCTGGTCTCGAACTCCTAGGTTCAAGCGATCCTTCCACCTTGGCCTCCCAAAGTGCTGAGATGACAGGTGTGTGCCACCGAGCCCAGGAAGCAGGCGGCGGTGACTGTGACTGGCCAACTCGGAGGCAGCTCTCTGCCTCCCCCTAGTGGCGGTGCTCTGCCGGTGCTCCTCAGGTCCTCCCGAGTGACCACGGGGCAGGTGAGCTTCACGCTTTCCAAATGTCCCTCACCCAACACCCAGGGCCATCGCCTGGGACTGTACTGTTACCCTGTTTTGCAGATGAGGAAGCTGAGGCTCAAAGAGGTCAGGTGGCTTAGCCAGATTCACCCATTCATTGAGCCAGGGCTGTGCGATTCCTGGTCTGTGTCAAACCGCTGGGAGTCACCTCCCCTCGGGACCGGGAGGGCCTGCGGAGCTGATACTATCTGGCCTGGTCACTTTTCAGACAGGGAGACAGCTGCTCAGAGGGGAGGGCTTTCTGGGTCACTTTGCCAGTAGTCAATACCATGGCCAGCCTGGCTTCAGATACTTTGCCAGGAGTTAATGCCATGGCCAGCGTGGCATTGGATATTGGAACTGTTCCCAGCTCCACCCAGGCCCTTTTCTCTTCCCTGCCCACAGTCCTCAGGCCACCAAGTCCGTGCCTGTCACTGAAATCACCACTCAATGCTCAGGAGTCTCGCCTGCCTGACGTGTGAACCCCACGCAGCGCTGGGGCTTTGCCCTCGAGCACTCTCCTGGGTCCAGCTCCTCTTTCTCCCAGGGCACCTGAGGTTGCCTCCCTGGCCTGGCTCTCCCTAGTCCCTAGCCCTAACCCTCACCTGCAGAGCCTTTGGGGCCCAAACTGGTGCGTCGCTCCTGGCTGAACAGCCTCTGGAAGCTTCCGAAACTTCCGGACGTCACCCGCAAGTCCCTTAGCAGGCCTGCAGAGCCCACACCCACCGGCCCCTCGCCCCATGGAAGCGTTGTGCAGACTGCACTTCAGTTGGAAATGCTCCTTCTCCTCCTGCGTGTCCCCAGCAGGCGCTGCACGGTGCCCTCTGCATGGGCACATCTGTGGCCGGCCAGCGTCCACGCTCCCCTGGGTAGAGGCTGGGCCTGCCTGTCTCACAGCCACAGCCCAACTCTCAGCAGTGCCTGGGGTGCAGCAGGGGCTCAGCAAACATCTGTTCATGGTTTGGGGATGGAGGACTCGTGGGTTTCCCAGGGCCCCTCTGCAGCTCAAGGACACCCATCAGTTCCTCCGGTAGCTCTGAGGACCTGCAGTCCCAGGTTGCTGTGACGCTGACGTCAGACTCGAGCTTTCTGCTTTCCCTACTGCTTTTACCGCCTTGTATGTTAAATACTTGGCTCCACGATTCCGGAAAAATGTTCTCTGAGACCTGCTGTGTACCCAACATGCTTGAAGACACTGGAGATGAGGCACACGACGCTCCTGTAGTAACCAGGCTGCTGGCAGTGCTGCCAATGTGCCGCGTGCCAGGGGGAGGCCTGGTGTGGAGGGCATGCTTGCCACCCTGAGGTCAGGTCCAGGAAGCCCTTGCAGGAGGCTGGGGACAGGCAAGGCTATCACCTCCTTTTACCGCGGAGGAAGCAGAGGCTTGGAGAGGCCAGGTAGCTGGCCCAAGGCTGTACACCTGGGGGTGGCCGAGGGTTCTGGCTCCTGAAAGTTTGCAGTACAGCTGGACACACAGCATTGGTTCCATTGCTGGAACCATCTTACCTCTGCTCTGCTAGCCAGGTGGGCGCCCAAAGGGAGATGCCTTTGCCTGTGCTGGGAGGAGGCACTGTGGGACCCACTCACCCAGCAGCCCAGAGCAGGGGCACATCTGCCAGGGCAGGGATGCACCTTCGGTCCCATGTCAGCCCTGGGAAGGCCCGGACGGCGGACCTGGGGAAGGAAGGCCCGGACGGCGGACCCCGGGAAGGAGGGCCCGGACGTCGAACCCTGGGAAGGGAGGCCTGGATGGCGGACCCAGGGAAGGGAGGCCCGGACAGTGGACAGCGCTGTCTTGCTCCACACCCCCGGCGAGCACGTGGGGCTCAGATGTGAGAACATGGGCAGAGGTGGCATCATGGTGGGCATCTGTTCGCAGATCCTATGCTGTGTGCTTGGCAGGCCTTGCCCATGGAAGCGAATGGGCCTGAGGCTCCCTCCACACTGGCCACCATGGCCCTGGGGTCTGGCCTTACCTTCATGGGGGTGACTTCCTCTCCTCCATGAGGGTAAGGAGAGGAAGCCTGGCCCACCCTCTGGCCAGCCTAGTGGCATGTTGACAGAGACTCCTTATTGCAGGGGTCTGATGAACAAATGCCACAGGACAAACGCTGTGGACCCTGCCTCCAGATGTGCTTCTGCTCCCATGATTCCGTCCTCCTGGCCGTCTCCTACTCCAAGAAGCACTCAGGAAGCACTGTGTTAGTTCGTCCTCCTAGCCCTGTTCCCCCTCCTCCAGGAAGCACGCTGTGTCAGTTCTTTCCACCTCGGAGGCCTTCATGTTTTTTTGCCTGGACCACCTGGCCAACCCTGTCTCACAGACCGCCCCTTCCTCTCTCCAGGCCAAGCCACCAGCTTCAGTGTTCAGGACTAAGCATCTGTGTCAGGGGCTGAGCAGTGTCCGGCGGCGGCGATGACGCCTGCCCCTTACACCTCCATGAGCCCCCAGACACACTAGCCACTGCTATTGTATGTCAGGTAGGAAAGAGGGACAGAGGCTCATGGGGAGGGGCCATCCTGCGTTCGCTGAGACAGCTGCTCCTCCAGGGGCTCCCCAGAGGACTGCCGCTTGTCAGCAAAGCACCAGGTCCACTCGACAGCCTCCGGCATGTCAGGCGCCTGTGGTAGGAGGCTCTACGCACGGGCTAGGGAGGCTGAGTGCCCGCCTGGAGACCAGCATGGTCCAGCAGAAATACACAGCCGCCACACACGCAGCTTCACACTTCCTAGCAGCTATGTCGAAAACCAAAGAGACAAGTGAAATAAATTTTAATAGTATTTTATTTAATACATCCAAGATATTGTCATTTTAATGTGCAATAAAAAATGATCGATTAGGTACGTGTACCCTTCACAAGCCAGCATGTAGTAGTACTGCAGCTCAGGCTCACAGCATGCACCAGCAGCCGCCGTGCTGGACAGCACGGCCAACGGGAGGAGCTGACCGGGCGGAGGCACCAAGGACACGCTGTGACCACGGCTGTGGAGACGCAAGGGTAGCGGGTTTCCTAGCACAGCCTGGATGCACACAAGCCTGCCTGTGTGCTCTGCGTAATGCGGTACAGCAGTGCCACGGAGTTTTGCACCAGGTGCTGATTCTGGCCCACCTAGGGGGGCTTCAGGGAAGTGGTGACTTTTGTGTCCAGCCTTCAAGTGTAAGCAGGCGCAGAGATTGGGAGAATGGAGAAACCAGGGGATGCTGCAGCCACAGGCAATGAAGCTCCGCCAGGAACGGTGATGGCCACCACGGACGGCACACATTCCAGCACTGGCAGGAGGCCCCTGAGGCTCGCAGCCAGTCACCTGATGTCACGTCTGCCCCCACCAGGCCTGATGTCCTGGCACACGCGTCCACAGCACCCGTCGCAGCCCTGAAGTGTTAGGTGCTTCCCTTGCTCTATCTTAGCGGCCAGGACCTGATGCTCAGAGACTAGGCGCACAGCATCTCAGGGGTAGGCCGGGCCTTCAGCGGAACAGTCTGCAGCCCAGAGGCTGGATGGGCTCAGGTGCAGGGTGCAGGAACCCTCTATTCCACACCAGGCCACAGACGGCCGAGAGCTGTCTCCATGCACTCCCAGGATTAGGGAGAGGAGGGGAAGAAAAACAGCCGACCCCCTGCAGGCGATATGGTGCTTCACACCCCTAGGAGCCACCCTAAGCTGCTTTCTAACATCCCTGCCTGGGGCTCCTGCCCTGGGGTCCAGAGACCTTCCATTTTATGCTTAGGGCAGGGTTGGTTTCTGCAGCTATGGCCTCTGCAGGTTAGAGTCCACCTGGGTGGGACCACAGGGTTCCGGAGGAACCTAGAGGGTGGAGTCCTGGGCTCCTGGCTCTTGGGTTCTTTGAACTCAACTTGCACCCACCTCTGCGTTCCCCTCTTTGGGAAGGGCTAATAATGACACCTCCCTACGCGGAGGCTGCAGAGCACCTGGACCACCGGAAGGATGGGGGCAGCAGGGCTGGTGTCACTGCCACCTCTCCCAGCAGGGCTGGGGCTGCGCCCTACCACGTGTTCCCTAACTCTGTGTTCAAACAGGTTAGGAATCCGACTCCTGAAAGGCAAATGTTAGCTGAGCAGAGTGGCCCTGGTGCCACGTCAGCCGAGCCGAACCTCTCCAGGCACGCCTGGGGCTCTGCTGGCGTGGCACAGGTACCACCCTCCCCCTCGCCAGCCTCCCGCCCTGCTAGGGACCAGGGTGGCTCCCAAAGGGAGGACCTCAGCCGCTGCTGGGAGCTCAGCCTCGGCGATGCCCTCGGGCGGGCACCCCCGCCACGGCGCCTGCCCTCTGGAAGGAGCTGCAGAGGAATGCAGCGGCTCTTCCCTGCCCTCGCAAGGTAGGGGTGCAGGTGAGTGGGCCGCACACGGATGGCCGCTTCCTCACCGGCCCAGCCTCCCTGGGCTCCTCCGGAAAATGACGGCACAGATGACGGCGCCCACCCGTTCCCTGCGATCTTCCGCGGGGGGCGGGGGCGTGGATACTGCCTGGCCTGGCCTGGCCGTCGCAGGGGCAGGGGCAGGAGCACCGCCCCGCCCCGCCCCGCCCCGCCCCGCCGCTGGGTCGCTCTGGGCGCCCGAGCGCCCACTCACCACCAACGTGCACTAGGCCCGGGCTGGGACCCCAGGGCCCTGTGGGGCTGGCGGCCGAGAAGACGAAGCCAGAAGGCCGCGCCTCCCCGGCAGGAGTGCGGGGCCGGGGCCGGGGTGGGCCTGGGAGGACCCGGCGCGGCACAGGCGCGGGGCGGAGCTCGGGGACGCGGAGCCCGCGCGTCCTTCTGGGCGGGTCGGCAAAGATCGGGCTCCGCGCGGTGGCCGGGTTGCCCTTCCCTGCTGGGGACGCTGCGGAGCGAGCAGCCTGTAGAGGATGCGTCGGGGAAACCCCGGGACGACGGACAAGCACTGGCGGCCGCCGTCGACCAACTTCCGGCGCCGCTCGGGGCCCGCGATCGTGCCGTAGCCAGGCAACCAGCGCGCAGGCGCAGTCGGCCCTCGGCGGCCCGCAGCGCCTACCGCCCTCGGCGCATGCGCCGCCGCCGCCGCCGCTTGCCCTCCAGCCTCCCGGCCCAACGGAAGAATGAAAGGAGCGCGCCCGCGTGAGGGCCCCGCGCTTCTCAGTTCGGCGGAGTAGCCATTCTCGGTGCGTGAGCCTGCTGGCATCGGTCCTGCAGACTGATTTCCCCCCTGTGGCCTTGATTGAAGAATCCCATCTCTTCTCACATCTTAAAACGAAAAAAGACTGGGAGAAAGAGCCAGCGTAACCAAGGCGACGTGCCGGGGCGGTGCCGGCGCGTCCGGCTGGGCAGGTGGCGAGGGGCGGGGCCAAGCGGTGAGGCGGCGGACGGACGTCGGCGGGGGGCGGGGCCACGGGCCGGGAAGGATGGCCGAGGGGCGGGGCCAAAGGGGAGGGAACTACAGGATATGGCGGGGAAAGACGGGCGGGGAACGGAGCCAAGGGGGCGGGACGAAATAATGAGGCGGGGAAGAACGGACGCAGGCGAGGGCGGGGATAAAGGGGGCGGGACAGAGATGAGGCTGAGGGGGACGGACGCCGGCGAGGGCCGGGGCCTAGGCATGGGCCGTGAAAGGCTGAATGAGAACGCGTCTGGGCCGCCGAGCCTAGGGGCGGGGCCAGGGGCGGGGCGCGCGCTGATGTCGCAAGACGGACACGTCGGCGGCGCGGCGGCCGCAGAGACCGGAGCCGGATGTGCCAAGATGGCTGCGGCGGTTGCCGTGTCTGCGCTCGTCATCAGCGCCGGGTGGGCTTTCGCCCGCGGCTCCTGAGAGGCCGGTCTCTGCCGCGCGGGTGAGGGGGCGAGCGCGGGAGGAGGAAGACGGAGGCCGGCCGGCGGAGCAAGGCAGCGGAGGCCCGGGCGCGGCGGAGGGGAGGCGGCGAGGCCCAGCCCCGAGCGGGCGGCGCAGCTCGGGTCCCGCCGGGGCCGGGCGAGGGGACAGACGCCGGGGTCCGCGGGCCGGAGCGGGAGGCCGGGCGCGGCGCGGGCCGCCGTGGGACTCGAGGGACTGACGTGGACCCGGCTGGGCTGAGGTGACGCCGGTACCCGCGGCGGGAGGCTTACCCCAGGCACCCCTTGTAAAACCCCAGCTTTTCAAATGAACGTGTCTTGTCCTCACCGGCTGGACGGCTTCCTTAGCGATGCTGGTGAAGAGAGATTTACATCTGAACCAAGGAGCAGAGTTGTTTATTTGTAATTTCTTGATAGCACGATCAGGGTGTTGCAACAGAGGCCGAGGGTTAGAGGAGTGTGTGTGATCCGGCTCGCTCCTTTGTGATGGAAGTGTTACAGTAGAGCTTTCAGAAACATCAGAGCCATTTAAAGTCAGTTTTTCCTGCTTCACTTAAGAACACTTTTAAGTGGCTTGTAGGTTGGGTGTGGATTGTATATGAAGATTGTGTTTTACGTGTATGATGCTGATGTTAACCAAAGAGTATTTCCCATCCCCCATGTGGCAGTACGGAGCAAACAGAACCGCAGACAGTTCTTCCCAGAGTGATACTTTCGCAAGTTTCAGCACAAGGCAGCCTCCCTGCGTTTTTCCCCATCTCCTTTCTTAGGGTTCCGGTGCTGGTATCTGGCAGACAAGAGGCAAAGTAGCGTTTCTTTCTTGTTCCGTGTTCCTCGTTTACTCTTAGTAGCGGTTACTACAGTGAGTCTCAAAATTGTACTGAAAGTTTTCTTTGAGGCAGTGGGTACATTTTTTTTCTTTTTTTGCCAGAGCTTGCGAGAGGCCATGGTACTGGGTAAATGTCAGTATGATTTCTTCTTCTGTAAACATCTTTCCTGAATCCCAGGGTGTCCTTTTGGGTCATGGTCATTTTCAGCAGTGCTAGGCTGCCGTCTGCCTCTGCCGCTGGCTTCGTCCTCAACACCTAACTGTATGTGGTTGCGATTCTAACTTAGAAGAGTTGGAGTTTATCATGTCTTTGTGTCAAGCATCTCATAGTCTGACAGGGAGTCACTAGCTGCTGCCGTGAGGGAGACTGTGGGCAGCAGGTTAGCTCAGAGGCTTCCTGGAACACTCCTGTTTTCCTCACCTAAAATGTGAGTCCAGTGGCAGCCAGAGAAGGGTGTGCACATGCTTACCTCAGTTCTGTAGCCAGAACGCTACTGAAAAGAGTTTTGCTTAGGTGTGCATGCGGTTACAAGGCAATTTAACCGACTAGCCAGGTTTATGAATACTGCATCTTCAAGATCAGCTGGCCTCTTTGAAACAGTGAAAGAGTTATATGACTTGAGTAAGATCCCTTGTAGCGGTGACATAGGTGATAGGCAGCGGCATTGCTTTCTCCTGGAGAGTAGAGAAAAAGATAAAAATCAGTTCAGGTCACAAGATTGTTCCAAATGAAATTGGCAAGTTGCTAAAACGCTCTCATTTAGGGAGCATGAGGGTTGGAATGCTCCTTTGTAGGTAAGTGATAGTGTTTGCTATTTAAGTTCTTAGTTGGGCTGGGCACGCTATCTCACACCTAATCCCAGCAGTCGGGAGGGCGAGGCGGGTGGATCACAAGGTCAGGAGATGGAGACCATTCTGGGTGAAACCCTGTCTCTACTAAAATACAAAAAACTGGCCGAGCATGGTGGCACATGCCTGTAGTCCCAGCTACCCAGGAGGCTGAGGCAGGAGAATTGCTTGTACCCAGGAGGCAGAGGTTGCAGTGAGCTGAGATCATGCCACTGCACTCCAGCCTGGCAACAGAGCAAGACTCCATCTCAAAAAAAAAAAAAAAGGGTTCTTAGTCTAGGAGGAGAGCTGCAGAATAATTTTAAGAAAGTGTCACAAAGAAAACATTTAAGTATAAACCAGTGAAATTTAGATTCTGATTCCCCTGTTAAACAGCAGTTGGGATTTGGACATCCCAGAATCTACTATGAGTAGAATCTCGTTAGATTAAACCCACGGTTTTAGGGAAAACTAATCACATTGATTCTCTCATTTGGTAATAAAAACACATTGCAGAAAGAGACGTGGCTGCCTCTAGCCACTCACTTGAATGCCCAGTTTTGCTGTCACAGCAGCAGCCGAGGAATAAACCTCGAGGCCCGTGCTCTGTGTTTAAAGCAAACAAAAGAAAAGCGTTGAGGACGGAAAGGATCTTCCTGGGGTAAGGCCATGTCTTGAGAGATGACATAGGACCCCTGTTCTGGCAGAAGAGCTTCAAGAGGGCTTGGAAGTTCGGATTCTGGCTGTGGTTGCAGGTTGCTGTGTCTGCTGTGGTGCTGCAGCTGGCTGGAAGAGAATGCTGGTCCCCAGATAGGAGGGAGATGTTCTCCCTGTTCTCCTTTCAGTCCGTGTAAAATAGAGCTGTGAACATTCCTTGTTTCAAATGAGAGCCTAGAATTCAGTGAAGCCTTTGCTGCTGCTCCTGACAGTAGAGTTCCATTAGCGTCAAGTGGGTTTCCAGGGGCCTGTCAGTTGGAAACGGTCCCCTGTTGGCATCGGAGAGCGCACGTGCAAGCATTAACAGCGCTGGTGCAGTAGGTTGATAGGACTAGTTCTTAGGTTGGTTAGCACAGGAACTTTAATTTGTAAATATTTTACTTACTTAAAATACATTGATCAATGTTTTCATCTTCTTTTTCTTTTTTCTTTTTTGAGACTGTCTTGCTCCGTCGCCCAGGCTAGAATGTCATGGCTTGAACAAAGCTCCTTGCTGCAGCCTCAACCTCCCTGGCTCAAGCGAGCCTCCCACCTCAGCCTCCCAAGTAGTTGGAACTACAGGCACGCATCACCATGCTTGGCTTTTTTTTTTTTCTTTCAGTGATGGGGTATCGCTGTGTTGCCCAGGCTGGTCTCAAACTCCTGGACTCAAGTGATCCTCCTGGATCCCAAAGTGCTGGGATTACAGGTGTGATCCACTGCACCTGGCCAATGTTTTCTTCTTTTATCTGAATACCAGAAAGATTTCCAAGGACAAAAACAATATACGTCTGCAGAAATGTGTGGATGAAACCCCAGAGTCCTCCCAAGAGTTCTCTCCTTGGGTTTAATTTTTCCTTTGATTGGCTAAACTTACCTGTTTGTTCATAAGGGTGGTGCTGAGAAGAAGAAAGACTGATAGAAAGAAAAGAACTTTCCTAAAGATATAGAGCACTTGAATGTTTGCCTTAAGAGTCCATGTTAACTATTCAAGTTTGTATTTACTATATATTTTTTAAAAACAGCAACCAGAAAACGCTGATGAAGGTTTTGGCCCCTTTGTTTTCTGCGAGAGGTCTGTTGGCGATTCTGGCTGCTGTTGAAAATTTCAGAATCATCTTGTCGCTTGTAAAGCTGCGTTCCGTTTCCTTGGAGCTCTCTTTCCAGGCGTAGTTACAGCTCCCGTTCAAAGGGGGCGCTGTCTTGCTGGTGGCACTTTCAGACCTTAAGCTATGTAGTGGTGAGAGAGAAGGCATTTCGATGAACATATTTATTTTCCAGTACTTTTCAGAAAAGTATTATGTCACTTTTTATTTATTTTTATTTTTTTATTTATATTTTTATTTATTTATTTTTAAGATGGGGTTTCACCATGATGGCCAGGCTGGTCTTGAACTCCTGACCTCAGGTGATCCACCCACCTCGGCCTCCCAAAGTGCTAAGATTACAGGCGTGAGCCACCACGCCCGGCTGTTTTTATTTTTTAAATAGAGACAGTCTTGCTCTGTTGCCTAGGCTAGACTGCAGTGGTACAGTCATAGCTCACTGCAGCCTCGAACTCATGGACGCAAGTGATCTTCCCACCTTAACTCCCTGAGTTCCTGGGACTACGGGTGTGTGCTGCCATGTCTGCCTAATTTTCTTATTTTGTAGAGACAGGGTCTTGCTATGTTGCCTAGGCTGGTCTTGACCTCAAGCAGCCCTTCCACCTCGGCCTTCCAAAGTGCTGGGATTACAGGCGTGAGCCACTGCACCCAGCCTGTTTTGCAGCTTTTATAACTATTCTTCATAACGCTCATTCATCAGAGAAAATGGAAGAATGAATTTTAAACTTTTGTATTCCTTTTGAAATTTAAAATGAACATGTATGGCAAGTGTGACATGCAGTTTTGCTTTCTTTCTTTTTTTTTTTTTTTTTTTGAGATAGGGTCTTACTGTGTTGCCCAGGCTGAAGTGCACTGGTGCTGTCATAGCTCGCTACAGCCTTGACCTCCCAGGATCAAGCAATCCTCCTGCCTCAGCCTCCTGAGTAGCTGGGACTGCAGGCGTGCACCACCACGCCTGGCTGATTTTTGTATTTTTTGTAGAAACAAGATCTCACTGTTGCTCAGGCTGGTCTCAAATTCCTGGACTCAAGTGGTCCTCCCACCCTGGCCTCTTAAAGTCTTGGGAGTACAAGCATGAGCCACCACGTCTGGCCAGTTTTTCTTTCTTAATTGAAGAGTTGGCTCTTCCTGGATCTAGGAAATGTTGAAAATCTGTGGGTCTGGTAGCATGTGACACCAGTGGTCAAGTTCCACACTGTCCCTGCTGGTGTGGCGTGGGTCTAGGGCAGTGATGGGTCTTCTGAGTAGAGGGTCTCAGAGGAGGGAGTGGCTGTCCAGGCCTATTCTACCAGCTCACAGCTCCGCCAGGGCTCTCGCTCCATCCACTGCCCCACAGAGCTCTCGGAGCGGCTCCTCAAGGACAGGTATTCTCTGCTGGGGTGGGAGTGTCAGGGAGAGAGAGTCCTTGGGATTTAAATGACATGAAATCATGTTCAGTATTTCTCTTTTTTCGTTAGTTTTCCTGATTGCAGCTAGGACTTTGAATATATGGATTTTATGCTGACTTTCTCTTTTTCTTTTTCAGCTCCAATTAAGGAAAAGCTGTCCCCTGCTTCCTTCTGGAAGTGGCATCTACTTGTGCAAGAGAGCAGTCATGCAGCCACCACCCCAGGCGGTCCCGTCCGGTGCGGCTGGGCCGCCTCCAGCCGGGAGCCCTCGGAGCATGTTCTGGGCTGGCAGCCCTTACAGGAGGCGAGCGAATAATAATGCATCAGTGGCTCCGCTCACTTGCCCGTTGCAGCCGGTGACGGATCCGTTTGCTTTTAGTAGACAGGCGCTCCAAAGCACACCACCATTCAAAAGCAGCCCACCTGTCTTGCAGGGCCCAGCCGCCCCTGGGTTTTCTCAGCAGCCCGGTTTGCTTATGCCTCCCACGCAAGCCAGGGACGACTCTCAGGGGCCCCGCGAGCCCCTGTCGGGACCTCTGTCACAGCCCAGAGCAGATGCCGCTCCGCTTTCTGGTGCATCAGCATCGTCAGCACCTCATGGGCCTGAGCTGAACAGGAGTGCAGAGGGCGGTCCCAGGTCAGAGCTTGAAGTTCAGACCCTGCCACATCCGCCTCACTACATTCCAGGAGTGGATCCTGAAACGTCTCATGGGGGCCATCCTCAGGGGAACACACCTGGGCTCGACCGACCCCTAAGCAGGCAAAACCCACATGATGGTGTAGTTACCCCAGCGGCGTCGCCTTCCCTGCCCCAGCCTCATCTGCAGATACCGGGACAGTGGGGGCCAGTGCAGCCCTCAGGGCAACATCGTTCACCCTGCCCTGAAGGACCCACTCAGAGCGGGATGCCTGGTGCCGCCAGCATTCCTCATTTCCCCACTCCGTCCATCCTGCATCAGGGCCCTGGTCACAAGCAACACAGCCCTGTAGTGGCTCCCCTGGCAGCCTTGGCCAGTGACGGAAAAGACGAGGTGGGCCTTTTGCAAAGTGGAAGCCACCTGGCCAATAACTTTGACCCTGAAAATACATTTAGGCAAAATCCTAGAATTGTGAATAATTGGGCAAGCCCGGAGCTCAGGCAGAATCCAGGAGTGAAGAAGGAGCACCGGCCCGCCTCTGCTCTTGTGAACCCCCTTGCCCAGGGAGATAGCCCAGAAAACCATGTGCACCATCCACTGGGGGCCGGGGCCGGCCGCGCCCCGCTGGAAGCAGACTCGGGAGCTCTGGCGATGTTTTTCCAAGGGGGAGAGACAGAAAATGAGGAGAATCTCTCATCTGAAAAGCCAGGCTCATCTGGTCAAGCAGACTTTGACGATTTCTGCTCCAGCTCTGGACTGGGCCGTCCACTCCCACCTGCACACACGGGGGCAGGCAGCCTCTGCCAGGCCCTTCTCCCAGGCCCCAGCAGTGAGGCCGCTGGTGATGTGTGGGGTGATGCAGCGGGCACGGGGGTGCCGGACACCAGCGGCTCGCAGTATGAGAATGTTGAGAACTTAGAATTCATTCAGAATCAGGAAGTTCTGCCAAGTGAGCCCCTCAATTTGGACTCTTCCTCCCCAAGTGACCAGTTCAGATGTGGGCCCCTTCCTGGGCCAGTGGTGCCCAGGCATGGTGCTGTGTGCCATGCCGGAGCCCCTGATGCCACACTACACGCAGTGAACCCTGACGGCGTGGCATCCAGCTATAGCAGCGGAAGCCACAGGAGGCTTTCGGGCTCAGCCAGGCCCCAGGAACTGGTGGGCACATTCATTCAGCAAGAAGTTGGAAAACCCGACGATGAAGCTTCAGGTAGTTTTTTTAAGCAAATTGATTCCTCTCCCATAGGAGGCGAAACAGATGAGACCACTGTGAGCCAGAATTACCGCGGCAGTGTGTCCCAGCCTTCAACCCCAAGCCCCCCAAAACCTACAGGAATATTTCAGACAAGTGCAAATAGCTCTTTTGAACCAGTAAAATCCCACTTAGTTGGGGTAAAACCATTTGAGGCAGATCGCGCCAATGTGGTGGGTGAAGTAAGGGAGACCTGTGCCCACCAGAAGCAGCGCAGACCAGGTGCCGCCCTGCCTGATGCTTCCCCTGGCAACCTGGAGCAGCCACCAGACAACATGGAGACCCTCTGTGCACCCCAGGTCTGCCCTCTGCCTCTCAGCTCTGTCACGGAAGCCGGGCACATGGCTCCGCACACAGGGGTGCCGCCGTTGGATACTATGTATCCTGCCCCTGAGAAGAGGCCTTCGGCCAGGGCCCAGGGGCCCAGGAAGTGCGAGAGCCCAGCAACAACTCTGTGGGCGCAGAGCGAGCTGCCAGACTTTGGAGGCAACGTTCTCCTGGCCCCTGCAGCCCCGGCGCTTTATGTGCCTGCAAAACCTCAGCCACCTGAAGTTGTTCAGCCTCCAGAAGAGGCAGTGTCCGGGCAGCAGTCACAGAAGCCAAGCTTGGCGGCCCCTTTGCAGAGCCAAGGTGGCATTGGTGCTTCCGAGAACCTTGAGAACCCTCCCAAAATGGGAGAAGAGGAGGCCCTTCAGTCCCAGGCGAGTTCTGGTTATGCCAGTTTATTATCCTCACCGCCCACTGAATCTCTGCAGAATCCGCCCGTCTTGATTGCCCAGCCTGATCACAGCTACCATCTGGCTCAGCCCATTCACTTTTCTGTGTCCTTACCAAACCCTAATGAGAAGAATCAGTCCTGGAGAGAGGCTTTGGTGGGGGATAGACCTGCAGTCGGCAGCTGGGCTCTCAGCGGTGATTCTGGGGAGAACGCTTCTCCGTCTGGGATTCCAGCTAGCTCTGTACTTAGCTTGTCTCTTCCTAGCAGTGTTGCCCAGAGTAGTTTTCCACAAGGTTCTGGTGCTTCTGACATGGTTTCTAATCAGCCTGCCAATTTACTGGTTCAACCACCATCCCAGCCAGTTCCAGAGAACTTGGTTCCAGAAAGTCAGAAGGATGCTAAGGCGGGAAGCGCTCTTCCTGGGTTCGCGCATAGCCCTGCGGGAAGCACAAGTGTGGTGTTAGTTCCACCTGTGAGCGGCACCCTGGTGCCTGATGGTGATAAGGCAAACCATTCCAGTCCTCAGGAAGACACTTACGGAGCCCTAGACTTTACCTTAGGCAGGACTTTGGAAAACCCCTTGAACACGTACAGCGCGTCCCTTCCTGAAGGCCTCGCTTCTCAGCAAACTGTTGCCGGTCATCCCAGACAATCTGGGCCCGGGGCGCCTAACCCCGACTGTTTTTATCAGCAGGTCATGAAAGACGCCCAGGGCCAGCCTGGCCTCGAAAAAGCCCAGCAGGAGCTGGTGCCACCCCAGCAACAGGCTTCTTCCCCACAAGTGCCCAAAGCCGTGTTTTCCGAGCTGTCAAATCCAGAAAGTCTGCCACCACAGGGACAGTCCCAGAACTCAGCCCAGCCACCAGCCAGTCTGGCTCCGGCAGACACGGGTCAGCAGCTGCCGCCTCGGCCGCTTCAGTCCTCCAGTGTGTCACTGGTGTCCGCCGGCTCCAGCCAGGCAGCCGTGCCGTCAGAGCAGCTGTGGCCACAGCCGGTGCCTGTGCTTGCTGCCGGCCCGCCGCCTCCGGACCTGGCCGCCTACTACTACTACCAGCCTCTGTACGACACCTACCAGCCTCAGTACCCCTCACCGTACCTGCCGGAGCCTGGCGCAGCCTCGCTTTATTACCAGGTAGAGTCGAGTCTCGTGTGGAACCCATTTCTCTCCTTGCTGTGACCAGTTGGGTTTCTTCTCTCGCAGCCTGTTCCGTAGCAGTGTGTGTTCGCTTGGTTCCGAGGTCACCCACAGTCCCGCAGGCATGAGAGGAGCAGCCCAGGAACACTTCCTGGCGACAGGGATCCCAGGCCCCAGAGCTTGCTCTCTTAGCGCAGGCCACCCTTAGCATTTCACATCACGCGTTAGCATATTGAATTGCTTGTAATACCTGCTTAGGATTCGGAGCAGCCTCCCCAGCTTATGTGACAAAAAGAGCCCTCCATTTCCTGTCACCCCTGCTGGCTGTCTGCAGAGGCGCTCTGTTGCACACCCTGGGAAGCTGGGATAGCCTCTGGAAGCTTTTGTGTGGTTTTGACATAAAAAACCAACGCAGAAGCATTGGGCATAGCCAGAGTCCTTTAAATGCCTCCTGAAGAGTAAAAGCATTGAGGGAAAACAGTTAGTTTTGGAGTAGGATCCACACGTGCCGGAGGAGCGAGGCTGCTCAGCGTGTGGTGGCGCGGGCACTGGCGGGGGACCTGCCATGCTCCTGCAGAAGATGCCTCTGTGCATCTTTTCACAGGGACACAAGCTCATGAGCGGCATTTGAGTTAGGTTCAGCGTAGTCCTGCAGTTTGGAAAATGTCTGTGTGCACACCTTCGATCGCTGTCTGCTTTTCTGCCCTCTAACCCAGTTCAGCACACAGCGGTTGGGTTCACTGATTGTCACCAGGTAGAAGGGTTGCGTGGCTGGAGAACCGTGGTCTTGCAGTATGTAAGACCAGTCACAACCAGACATGGGGCTGCACAGGAAGGCCTCACGGTCAAAAGGCGGCCATGGCCGGCCGGGTACCACCCCCGGGAACCAGCCTGGGCCTTCTCATGGCCTTGAGCATCGTGGTTCTTGTGCATATGACCAGGTGCACACCTGACCCTTCAGACCTGTGTAGGTTCTAGGAGAAGCCCAGGCATGTTTTATTTCCATACAAGGATGTTCAGCTCTGCTGGGAGCTCTGGGGTGGGGCGGGTGCAGATTGAGGGAAGCTGTGGCCTGGCTTCACACTCTTTGTACAGAGCTCCTGCCGCAGGCTGACCTCCCTTCTGCCTGAGTGCACTCCTGCCGTGCCTCATGCTGTGGTGTCCAGTAGTGGCCAAGGATAAGTCCGCTTTGCTGTGATGTCACTTTACCTGCCAGACAGCGGCCGCGTTGAAGCTTTCAGGCCCAGAATAATGAATTCCGGCATGTACCTGGCGGAGGGACCTTCACATCTTCATGTGTCCACGTGGGCCCCCTTGGGGACAGATCTGTGGCCACGAATTGGTGGATGATGGGGCAGAAGCCTCCCGAGAATGAAGCATGGTCCGCTTTTGGAGGCTGCTCCTGGCTGTTGCTTCGTTCACTGGGACCCCGGTTCTCTGACTTAACTGAGGTAGCGTCCGAAGCAGGACGCAGGGATTGTTCAAATCATGGTATCTCCTCACTGGAGCCGTCAGGAAACCGAAACATAACAGCCCCTTCCAGAAGTTGCCGGAGCCCGCTAGGGTTGCCTGCTAACACGCTGATGCCCTGGGCCCGTCCAGGGAGGGGTCTCCTGAATAGGGCCAGGGCTGTGGGTGTGAGGCCGGCCCCACTGCCTGTTGGGTGGCTGCCCTTGGAGGTCTGTGTGGTTGTGTGTGAAGGAAGGGTCGCACTCAGTCCTACTGCTGGAGGGCAGCCGTCTGCGACGTCTCCAGCTCAGGCTGGTGGTTGGACAAGTTCGCTCTTGATTGGTGTCTAATGCGGCCCAAATGCTTCCTCCCACAGGACGTGTACGGCCTCTACGAGCCTCGATACAGGCCCTACGACAGCACGGCGTCTGCCTACGCCGAGAACTACCGCTACCCCGAGCCCGAGCGGCCCAGCTCCCGAGCCAGCCACTCCTCAGAGCGGCCACCTCCCAGGTGCGGCCGCGCCCGCCCCGGCTGCCTCCCTGTCATACTCAGACCCATGTCTGTGTTGCTGGCTGTGGGGGTCACTTAGTGACTTGAAAAATTCTGTGTTTGTGAAGAATCATACAAACTTACCTAACGTGTATACATTTTCTCAGTATGGACAAATTGTAGGATGTGTTTTTAAATAGAAATGAACTGCCCGGGGCGGTCATTAGCTGTGCTGGTTAGTTAGCATTTGGCCCCACCTCTGCGGGGCCAGACCCAGCACAGGCCGCAAAGAGGCCACCTCTGACCTGTCCGTGAGCCTCTCTGGCCAAGCACAGCTGTCGCTCTAGCCATTTGCTAATGAGGTATTCAGCCTCCCTAGGGACACTGCAGCTTTTCTCCTGGCTCTGAAGGCGTGGGAGTCCTGGTCACAGAGGTCACACGGGGCTAATCCTTAGACATGTCAGGCTGGCTCCAGAAAGCAGGGCCTGGAAGCCGGTGTTTCCTTTTTTTTTCTTTTGAGACAGGTCTCCCTCTGTTGTCCAGGCTGGAGTGCAATGGTGCCATCTTGGCTCACTGCAGCCTTGACCTCCTGAGCTCAAGTGATCTTCCCACTTCAGCCTCCTGAGGGGCTGGAACTACAGACATGCCCAGTCAAACCCAGCTAATTGTCTTCGTTTTTTTGGTAGAGATGAGGGTCTCACCATGTTGCCCAGGCTGGCCTCGAACTCCTGGCCTTAAGGGACCCTCCTGCCCTGGCCTCCCAAAGTGCTGGGCTTACAGGCATGAGCCCCCACACCCGGTAAGCCTGTGTTTCTCCTTGACGTTTCCTCCTCTGCTTGAAGGCTGGCAAGTGTCCCTGGCCTGCTTGTCCCCTATACTGGCCAGCCACGCCTCTGTTTGCCATTACAGAAAAAAGGTTTGGAAAGACCTGTGGCACTGTGCCTTCAGCCATGAGTAAGCCTTCATGCCAGGTCAGAGTCCTCCGGACCTTGGGGCAGAGGAGGCTGTTGTGGATTTTTATTTCCGGAAGGGAGGTGCGCAGAGCCCTGAGCGAGGCGGGGTGTGGTCCCAGCTGCCGTGCTTGGCTGTGCCCTCCAGGGCCTGAGCCGCACTTGCTTCTCGTCAGATCTGAGAGTGATGGTCTCACACATAGAGGTTCCCTGCAGGCGGCACTGCTGCTTCAGCTTGCTGATAGAGAAGAAGCTAGTCGTTAATGAAGACTTTGTGCCTGCACTTTTTTTTGAAAGGTTCTTCATGCTTATTCTTAGAGGCTTTTAGGAGCTGATCTGAAGACGAGGGCTCTGTCTGCGACCCTCTCCCCACGCCACTGGCCCTGGTGTCCTCGGCTCTGAGGGCGCGCACTGGGCCGTGGACAGCTGGATGTTCTAGGTGCCTTGTGAAGCTGGTGACACTGTGAGGCTTTGCCTTTCAGGAGGCTGTAGTTGTGAGAAAATTCCCAGTTGTGAGCTACTGTGTGTCACCCTGTCACCTGGGAAGCGGGGTTTGGAGTTAAGATCATATTCCGATTCAAAGCCTGCCAGGTCCTGGTGAGCGTGAGCAGGCAGGTGTTTCCTAGAACCCTGAGAGGCGAGAGCACAGAGGAGACACAGCAGGGAGGGCTGTCACCCTTCCATTCCCCTGCTGCTGGCCGCCCTGCCCTGCTCACAAAGAAACTGATTCTGAGAGGCCAGTGGTGGCTCATGATACAGAGAGGCCTCTCACCAGAGGCGGGGTCAGGTCACCACAGGAGTGGCTTTGTCACTGGAGCTGCAGGCTTCCTCTTCCTTCCCGGGTTTGGATCCTGCGGCTGCCTTCAGCCCCGGTTTGCGCAGGCTTGAGAATCCTCTCTGCTCCTTCCCGCGCTGTGGCTGGGGAGCGCGCATGTGGCGCGTGTGTGGCGTGGACTCGCCTCTCTGGGCCCAGTGCGCTCAGATCCCCGCAGGCACTGCCTGTCTCAGCCTTGTTCACTTTTGAGGCTGTGTCGCTCCAGGTGAATGACAGGTTGGAAAGCTCAGCTGAGGAGGCGGCGTCTCCTTGGTTCCGCCCCATGTCAGATTAATTTCCCCAGAACTTGCTGTGGCGCCCGTGAACGCTGTGGACCCTAGAGGGCTGCTTGGGCTGTCGTTCGGCAGGGCTCATGACTGGCTGAGTAGTTGGATGTAGGGGGCAATCGGGGGCCCCATGCCGCCCAGCGACAGCCCCGTCTATGCACGGCTGCTGCGCCGGCCAAGCTCAGTGGGGTGTGTGCAGCTCCCACAATGCCTTCTGAAGGGGCGTGGGAAGAGTCACTCTTTAAAAACGAAATACTGCGTGAAAGTCATAAACTGCTCTTAAGTCTTTCCAAGGGTCTCTTTTAGGTCTCACTCTGCTAGCCAGGCTGGAGCGCAGTGACGCCCCCGTAGCTCACTGCAGCCTCAAAACCTGCTGGCTCAAGCCATCCTCCTGCCTCAGCCTCCGAGTAGCTGGGACCACAGGTGTGTGCCACCATGCCTGGCTAATGTTTGTATTGTTTTATGGAGATGCGTCTCACTATGTTTACCAGGTTGGCCTTTCAGGAATCTTGAAAGCACCAGAAGGTCTGATGCTTGATCATTGTACTAGATTGTTCTTTCCCTGTAGCCAGAGTCAGGATCATGGCTTGGTCTATGAAACCAGCCTTTCTGATACCACATCAGCACCAGGAGACCTGAGGGGAGGAGGGGCTGTCAGAGTCCCGCTCCAGGAGCACACACAGGCTCCGACAGGGGTACCCAGCATGCGTGCAGGAAGCACCAGCAGCCAGTGGTCTGCGGTGGAGGCTGTGAAGCTGGCATTTTTGTTTAAATGGCTCAGTGAGGCCGGGCGTGGTGGGTCACGCCTGCAATCCCAGCACTTCAGGAGGCTGTGATGGGTGGATCACTTGAGCCCAGGAGTTCGAGACCAGCCTGGCAACATGGTGAAACGCCATCTCTGTGAAAAATATTTAAAAAATTAGCTGGGTGTGGGAGCACGTGCCTGTAGTCTCTCGGAAGCTGAGGTGGGAGGATCGCTTGAGCCCAGGAGGTGGAGGTTGTGTTGAGCTGAGATCATGTCACTGTTCTCCAGCCTATGCAACAGAGTGAGACCTGTCTCAAGAAAAGAGAAAATCTCAGTCCGTTTTGTGTTCTGCTGAGCATACTATCAAAAATTCTGGGACCTGTTTTAGCATTGACTTATGTAGGCAACAGCAATGAGAACACAAAAAGGGTCAGTTCTTTTCAGCTGAATGGCTCTTAGTTATTTTACCAGGATAAATTTTAAGTGGCTGTATGGTGGGAAATGCCACAGTCTCATCCTTGCTACTGTTTTGGATTTTCTAATTGGAATTTTTGTACAACCGAAGTGCTTTGATGAATTCCTGTTGCTTTGGGAATTATTTGTATTGACTAATGTCACACGTTAAGAAATAGGAAATTTGTTTTTTTAACAAGACCATGTGTTTTTCAGGCAGGGGTATCCTGAAGGGTACTATAGTTCCAAAAGCGGATGGAGCAGTCAGAGCGATTACTGCGCAAGTTACTACTCCAGTCAGTGCAGTTACGGAGGTACGTTGAGGAGCCCCAGGCAGCTGGCCCCAGCAGGTACCTTGTGCGAAAGACACCAACGACGTGCGGCCCTGGCCAGGCAGCACCTGCTGGTGACTTCCAGGAAATGTCCCCTTTTATGAGCCAAAATACTGAAAATACTTCGTCTTTGGAAATAATTATGTTAATACTTTTCATTATGGAATTATATCTTAATTATAGCTGGAATGCATTTTTGTCATATTGGCAGATTTCTCTGATTTTCTAGCAAAGCATAACCATCAGCAGTTCGAGAGCTGCTGTGTCCACACGTGCCTCTGTCAGCATAAACAGATGAAAAGGAAGTGAAATGAAAAACCATCTCCTCTGTCCCACCGGCCATGTTTCCCGTGCTCCTGGACCGCAGGAGGCTGGTGGCTGCTGCCTGGGATGGTGTGGACGTGGGCTGCGCCCAGCGGGCAGGGTCCTGGGTGCTCCCCGGCGGCGTCCAGCTACGGCCACGCTTCCCTCCATGCCTCATGTGTGGCACAGTGGCATGTCCATGGGAAGAGCCTCCCCCGGTTACCCTTGCCCTGGCTCTGGCCTCTTGTGCTCTGGGCCCTGAAGCCCCTCGACAGATAGCAGATATCCTCTTTGATATTTGCACCTGTTTTAAATATAAATTTTAAAAAGAAAGACGTCTTTAGAAACGATGATAAAAGACCTTTTAAGAACTTTTTCTTAATACTTATTAAAAATACTTGCCAAAAATGGCATATCCAGTTTGTTTATAGCCCTTTTAAAGTAACCTTATGATATTGAGATTATTTTTGAAAACCTTATGAGTCACATTAAAGAGATGAAATAGTAGTAAAATTTACAGTCGGGGATTAACAAGTAAAAAGCAGTAACCGCGAAAGAGGACTGGCTGGGCGCAGTGGCTCGTGCCTGTGATCTCAGCACTTTGGGAGGCTGAGGTATGGGAGAAGTACTTGAGCCCAGGAGTTCAAGACCAGCCTGGGCAGCACAGTAAGACCCCATTTCTGTTTAAAAAAAAAGAAAAAAGAAAAAGGACTTAATGAAGAAGTCGTTTAGCATATTTTCTAAAGATGTGTTTTCCTTTTAATCTAAAACACCTGTATTGAGAGAAAAGTCAGCCAGTTGCCATGACGTAGCTGGGCCCTGCAGGTCCCATGGCTTCCTGGTGTGAGGCTGCTTTCCAGGAGAGAAGTTAGGTTTCTCAAGGGACCCGTGGAGCATGAAGTCCTGGGGTGGTGTCGCTTCTTTAGTGAAATCCGAGGCGCTGCTGCTTTTGCTTGTTACTGTATTGATTGTTAATTCCTGGCTCACAGATCCAGGTCACTGGGATCGTTACCACTACAGCACTAGAGTCAGGGACCCCCGCATCTACGACCGGAGGTATTGGTGCGATGCGGAGTACGACGCATACCGGAGAGAGCACTCTGCCTACGGAGACAGGTTGGTGAAGCGCCCCCGGCGGGAGGAGGCCGGGGAAGCCAGGACGTGCTGGTGCTGCTCTGCCCCCAGGTCTGGGTGGTAGCAGAGAGCTGTGGTAATTTGGGGGAGCAGCTGCCTGATGTTTTGGTCCCTGTCTGAAAGGAAGGAGGAACCAGAGCCTCCCAGGGTTTCCAGTTTGGGCTGGTGGAGGAGGACCGGCCTCAGCATGAGGAAGGTTCAGCCCCTCAGGAGCGCTGGGGAGTCTGGGCTCACTCTTTCTCGTCATCCCTTCTTATCCGTCGTGTCCCGCAGCCCAGATGAGTGGCTCTGCTGGGGCCACATGCACAGTACTTCTCTAACGTTGCGCGTCAGAGGGGTCTGAGGGTGGGTGTGGTGTGCTGCGGCTCAGCCCCGGCGTCTGCCTCTCGGCTCCTGAGCAGCTGTGCAGCACCTGAGGACAGGGCCTCACGAACTTCACCCCCCTGCCTCTGTCCCTGGCTTCCTCTAGGCCTGAGAAACGTGACAGCAACTGGAGGTACGACCCTCGCTTCACGGGGAGTTTTGACGACGACCCTGATCCCCACAGAGACCCTTACGGGGAAGAGGTAGACCGACGCAGTGTCCACAGCGAGCAGTCAGCGCGGAGCCTGCACAGCACGCACAGTCTGGCCAGCCACCGCAGCAGCCTCAGCTCCCACTCACGCCAGGTGCGTGGCGGCGCCCACAGATACGCGGACAACTGTGTTTAGAACCACCGTCCTGTTTGCAGTACACCTAAAGTTTTACTGCTTGCTTGGGGAGCTGATTCTGCCCGTTTGCTTTGTTTTCTAAGAGTCAGATTTACAGAAGCCACAACATGACCGCCAGTTCCTACGAGGCCCCACTTCTTCCAGGCTCCTTCCACGGTGATTTCGCCTACGGCCCCTACCGCAGCAATTTCAGCAGTGGCCCGGGCTTCCCGGAGTATGGCTATCCTGTAGACACCACCTGGCCTGCCGTGGAGCAAGGTGTGTGCTCAGCAGGACGGAGGGATGCTGGGTCACCCCGCTGGGGCGCCACCCAGCCCAGGATCCTAACACGGGAGTCAGGGCTGGGATTGGAATTGCAATGACCTGGCCTGGCTCCTCCCTGCGGAAGAAGGATGGCTCTGTCCCAATCCGTCCTTCCAAAAGGCAGAGCATGTCAGGAGGGGCCGATGCTGTCTCTTCGATTGCAGTTTGGCCTTAGGCCTGAGAACTGGCCTGGCTGCCCCAGCGTGCGTTTACAGTGTGACTCTGCGGACACTCGCGTTCAGGCTCTGGGCGGCCCCACTCACATCCCCATCACTGACCCCTGCGCTCAGCAGTCTTGCAGGAGGGAGCTCCTCATTCCCCTTGGAGACTCCGTCCCTGCAGCCGTCCTGTGTGTCTCAGGCCGACTTCCCTTCTAGGATGCTCACATGCCTTTTCTTGGAAAACTGCAGAAATATATGTAAAGTTACAGAATTTAGCAGCGGATTGAATTCCTTTTTTTTTTTTTTTTTTTTTTTTTGACGGAGTCTTGATCTGTCACCCCGGCTGGATGGCCGTGGCACGATCTCGGCTCACTGCAACCTCCACCTCCCAGGTTCAAACAATTCTCCTGCCTCAGGCTCCCAAGTAGCTGGGATTACAGGTGTGTGCCACCACGCCTGGCTAATTTTTGTATTTTTAGTAGAGACGGGTTTTGCCATGTTGGCCAGGCTGGTCTCGAACTCCTGACCTCAAGTGATCCGTCCACCTTGGCCTCCCAAAATGCTTGGATTTCAGGTGTGAGTCACTGCACCATGCCTTATTAAAGTATTGTTTCAGTTAACAACATTTTTTCATTTCTTTTTCTTTTCTTTTTTTTTTTTTTTTTTTAAGAGACAGGGTCTCACTCTGTCACCCAGGCTGGAGTGCAGTGGCACGGTCACGGCCTCAATCTCCTGGGTTCAGGTGATCCTCGTGCCTCGGATTCTCCCAAAGTGCTGGGATTCCAGGCATGCACCACTATGCCTGGCTCCTTATTGTCTTTCTTGCTTGAGGTGTTTTGCCGTCCTTTTTGCTGCGTGCTGCGTGCTGCGTGGTCATGGCAGTCTGGATTTGCCTTTGTGAAACTGAAAGAGCTCGGGAGTGGGCCAGGCCCGGGAGTGGCAGGTGCTGCCGACCCTCAGGACGGTGTCACGAGGGTGTCGCGGGAGGTGTTGGTGTACAAGGGAATAGCTCTCGTGTTTAATGAGTCAGATGTTTTTCTTTTCCTGACGTATGCTTAAGTTCTACCCTTAAGTGTGATATTAAACAGTTGCTTACTTTGAGTTGGAAGTTTATCATGATGAATCTAACCCGTGATTTCAGTTGTGTGAGCACATTGAAAGTTTAGCCTCAGAAGCATCAGCGACAAGCTGATTTTTTCCTTTTCATTTATTTTAAATGTAGTTTCATCAAGACCAACTTCTCCTGAGAAATTTTCAGTGCCTCATGTCTGTGCCAGGTTTGGCCCTGGCGGTCAGCTTATCAAAGTGATTCCCAATCTGCCTTCGGAAGGACAGCCGGCCCTGGTCGAGGTCCACAGCATGGAGGTAATGGCGCACGCGGAAGTGCGGCATCACTGCGCTGCCGCCCCAGGGAGCTCTGTCAGTTTGTCATCTTCAGCTGCCAGTTCTTTCCTCTGGACGTGTGTTCTTGGAAGTGTTTACTCCTGTGAATTTTCAGTTCGTAGGGTTTTGGTTCTGTTTGCTGATGTCTTTTTCTTCCTAGAAGGCAGTATTATAAGCATCTGCCTCAGATGTTAGACTACGCATTTTCTGTCCTCGTTTTGGGGAGGTTTGCTTTATTGGTACTTTTCAGTGATGGATGCAGTGGGTGGGCCTGGGACTGCCCATGTGAAAAGAGGCAGGTGGGGGTGGATGGACCTGGTGCTGCTGAGGTGAGGGTGTCGGGTAGGGTGGGCAGGCCCAGGGCTGCCAGGGTGAGGGGGGCAGGTGAGGGGGTAGGTGGGGTGGATGGGCCTGGTGCTACAGAGGTGAGGGGCGCTGGTGAGGGGGGCGGGTGGGGTGGGTGTGGTGGATGGGCCAGGCATTGCTGAGGTGACAGGAGCTGGTGAGGGAGGCAGGTGGGATGGATGGGCCCAGCACTGCCGAGGGGAGGGGGCTGGAGAGGGGGC